>CAKAKQ010040098.1:0-11144 GCA_916700675.1 Helicolenus avius
GGTGTCTCCCACCGACCGCGTTCGGGAGGCTGAAGCAGGAAAAGCCAACACTAGGATCAGCAGTGATTCAAGGAGAGACCTCCATCTGGTCAGCTAACATTACTGCCAAGCAGGTGAAATATAGAGTGATATTGTGGTTTTAGCTGATATGTGTCGCCTCACTGTTTTGAGCGATCCTCGTTCATGTCTATTTTGAGCGAGCAGAAGCGCGAGCCCGACGCTGACTTTCATTGACTTAATGGCCACAGGTGTTGCTGTTAACAAGCAATTGTGATTCTTACAAACATATCCCTTTAAGCAATACGTAAAATGAATTACTTCACATTTTTAGAGACATACATAATTTATCAACATTGTAAAATGCAAAAAATCATGTTTGTGTCCTGGGTCGGGGCGGAACGTTTCATTACAGGATTTTGCCCCCTAGGGACATAATTAATGTGACAGGAAGTGCATCCTGGATATGCCCTCACACGCCAAAATGAAGATGCTAACTAGAGTTAAGTTAGAATATGGTCTTTAAAACGTCTTGTGACTAAAAGTATAGATACTATAGTTTAGTTAGTAAGATAGTATAGTTTAGTAAATATTAGTGGACGAGTCAAATGTAACAAGTGAAGATATTCAGTTACAGCAGCAGCAAAGATAACAGCTCCACGGTTAGCTAACGGCTAACAGCTAACTAGCATTGGTCATCATGGTAGCTGTCACCATGGTAACTAGCCGTAAGCCTGAAACTCCATACCTGACTGGATCCTCTCCGCTGGGCCTCCTCTACATGGATGTATTATACCGGGGATTTTAGGACTAGCAAATGAAACAAGTCTATCTAACTTCACCCTGTCCGTTCACACAGAAAAGCCGGAAGAACAGAGATGAATTTAAGCATTTCAAAATCTTTTCCATCGTGATTTGACGAACTTTTTTCACTGAAAGTTGATGGACCAGAATGAAACCTTGGAAGTGGGCAGCCGCGACAGAAACCAAACCAACAGGTGCAGTACATGGATGTATAGGTGCAGTAGTGCCTGAGAGGATATTATCCGGAGACGGTTCACCACCGACCCTCGTCAACTTCATGTTTCAGTGGTGAGTAACTGTTTGCAAAAACTTTTTAATTTGTTTTTGCCGCTAGCTTTATTGACCTCATACTCTATAACATTGGATTATTTATTTTTTACATTGCTCATAGCTGTTGTAGTGCTCTGAATGAAAAGTCGCTGTTGTCCGTGGTTTTGAAAAATGAATTCAGCTAATAAGACATTATTGTGCTGTGTGAATGTGGGCAAGGAGTGTTTTGTTTTTCTGAAGTATGTTGGTGCTTTATTTAGTTGTCAAGCATTACATTTTCAGTGAGCTAATTGTAACGTTTGTTCTGGTTTGCTCTCAGTGTCATTTATGGCCTACTGGTCTTGAAATGTCAATTTCAATTCATTTCATTCGACTGGCGACCTGTCCAGGGTGTACCTGTCTCATGTACTGTCCCCCCGCGACCCTCTAAAGGATAAGCGGGTATAGATGATGGATTGATGGTATGTTGAGGATAGACTGCAGCGGCTACATTTAATGTTGATATTTGTCATTAAAATCTGGGATGACGATAGAGAACTCCATCAATTATGAGAGAAAACAAATACGTCATCATTATAGCGGGGGCAGGTATAAGGAAAAATAACTCAAGAGAACAATTTTCAGCTGGCATTGTTTGTTTATTCAACAAGGCACAATGAGCCACATAAAGTATGAAAGCTTCAACTAGAGGTGATGATACATCACAACAACAACTTGTAGATTTCTACAAGAAACACTGTACTCAGAGAGAGTAAAGGAACAACTGTCTTTATAAAAGACAAACAATTTATAATATTTGAGGACACAGTACTCACTGTATTTTAAAACTATTTTCCAAATGGATTTAAACATTTTCACTGAGTGAACAAAAGAATAACAGTAAAAACTGACCTTACAACAGGTCACATTGTTCTTGATAACCACTCAATTTAAATGCATTGTCAATGTATAAATTGCAATGTCACTGGAAAACTGTGACAATATGACATTAATCAACCTTTACAGTAAAAGGATAAACATATTGATCTTAAAACAGATCTTTTTCAATAATCACATAAAGTGAAAAAGTTAAGATTTTTGATCAATTCAAAATCATCAATACCTATCAAGAGGTAATAAATATCTCCTTGCACTATATTTTACCAACACATGACATGCAGTGAGACATAAAAGTATCACAGGAAAATTGTGACATCAAGCAAAACTTTTAGAAGAAAAGGAGAAACATTTGGATCTAACAACAGATCAGTTTTGATTAATCAGAGAGATTAAAGTCCATTATGACAAAATGTGCATAAAGAGGACATTTAAATTGTTGATCACTATGATCAATAACAATCAGAAGATAACAGATGTTACCATAGCATTATATACTACCAATACATGAAGTACTGTGAGATATAATAATAATTGCTTATGCAATCAGATTTAGTTCATGCAACATGCATGACAAGATGTTCTCTTTCTGCACTTGGAAGATATTGTTACTGTCATTTCCTCAGGAAATGTCATCTTGAACAAAGAAAACACACAAAATACAACCTTCTGTACAAACAAAAGAACAAGTTCATCAAATGACAGAATTCATAAGAATTCATTTCCAGTAATCTTTGACCAATGTGGTCATCTCAGTTAGTCTGGTAGTAACTCCAGTCTGTAGGTGTCTACCACGGCCTCCAGAGGGCGCTGTCGACTGGACTCTTCTCTTTGGTGATGCTGGTCTGGACTGTAGAGCTCAGAAGAGAGATGTCAGCCTCTCTCAGGTTGTTATCAGAGGAAGACTGCAGCTTGTTGAAGTGCTTCAGCAGTCTTCTCTGCTGTTGATGCTGCTGCTGCAGTCGTCTCAGGACACAAACTGTCATCTCCAGGATGTCTGCTTTCTCCAGCTTGGCGTCTGGCTGCTGTTTGAGGAACTCTGGACCCAGGAGAGACTTCAGCTGCTCAATGCTGCTGTTGATTCGCTCTCTGCGTAACTTCTCCACCAGAGGCTTTCTGAGCTGCAGAAAGAAGAACAAAGTCATTAATAAACTTATTCTGGAGTATAGAGTTAACATGAAGAAAGACAACGTCTCATTAACGATATTTAAATCATCTTGAATCTTCAGTTTACCTTGTGGGTCAGAGTCAGATGCTCCTGAGAATCGGTCATTGCTGCCGTGATTGTAGGTGCCATGTCTGGATCTCTGTGCTGTAGAGGTCTCTGTAGAGAGAATCTGATCTCTGCTGGCTTCATCCCTCCTATTTATAGTCCCACATCTCCATATGAATGTGTGAGTCTTGGTCTGGTTAGACTTTCCCACAGTCTCAGCCAATCAGAGAGCCCGATGAGACAATAGGGGACACAGCACACTTCATGCTGTTATATCCTGGGGGACAATGGTTAGATCTCCGGGGAACAGGTGGAGGACTGGGGGGTGATGGAGAGAGACTCACAGAGCACTCTGTGAATCTGGGAAAGTGGTGACCCTGTAAAGAGAGCAGATCTGCTGCCTGATGCTGGGATCAATGACTTTGACTGAGCACACGCTCATCATCCCATCACACACGTGGGACACTGACTACTAATTTCATCTAGCGTAAAAGTACCATATAACTTACATGTAACTAAAAGTAAATGATCAATGGAAACAGATTTGTTGTCTGAATGCTTTGATTGAGCCATAGCAAAAACAATCTTGCAAGTGCCATTCACGTCATTTATCTTCCATTTGTTCTTTATAATTCAGTTAGGTTTTATATTTAACATAATTTGATCTTTATCTTAAGATATTGTACTCCTGAAGACGTTTCTTTCAGGTAGTAAAAGGAGTGTGATGGCCATGATATATTTAAAACTTGAGACCAACAATCATTCTGCTGTCCAGATGTTTCAGTCTTCTGACTTGTGTCTTGTAGTCAGTGTGGGTAGAAAGTTGGTCTCAGTTTCCCACACTGACTCCTTGAATGCTGTGGTCAATGAACAACAAAAGCACTTTGAATGGAGCCTTTGTGGCTGATACTGGACGTGTGTTGTAGTAGAAACAGAGCCTGACGTCACCAACCATCTGGAGGGAAACAACCCCATTGGCTGGCTCTGATAGTTTGTAAAGTTTGAAATCATGATGAAAATTTCACAAGAAATGTTAGGATAAATATATTTGTCAAATTATTTCATCATCTTTAAATCCTTTTGACCATCCAGTCAAAATTGGGTATATTTATCATCAACTGGATCCAGATTTCAGCTCTATAGATGAGGGGGGGGATGCGTTGAGGCAACTGTTTCCTGAAGTGTGCCAAATCCCTTTAGAGAATAATCTGCTGCTGGTGGGGTTGAGGATGATAATCATGCTTAACTCTGATCTCCAGAATTTTCCCACACTTTGTACATCATACGGAATTAAGCCCTATGCCTAAATCCATATGGGTCTTTTGATTATTTGTTTTTAACACATGGTGGTCATTAAATTGTTCCATTTATTTATCTTTCATTTTTTCTACATTGTACAACTCATCAACATTTAATTTAAAAATGTAGATAAAGTCAAGATGTGCTTCGTTGGAAACCAGTGCTGAAATCACATGTATCATTTAGATATAAAAAAACAACTATATTGTTAATACCAATATACGCTGAGGTCAACGTGTGATATTTGGCTGTGGTCATATTCTGTCAGGAAAACACTGACCTGTGTGGCATCAATACTGAACAATGTTTTCTAATCTAGTGTCTTGTTTACAGTCATAAAATATCACAAGTCTGTACACCTGAAACAAAATAAATATTTTTGATTTTACATTCCCAATAACAATCTAGTTTTACAATTTACCGCAGAAACTTATAGAACAACTTTGCCCGGCAACTTTTATTATGGCACATAAATGTTGATAAAAACAACCTAGACTTTGAAACAGATTAGGATTTTTTTTAAATTTTGGGAGCCAGAGTGTCTTTTAATCTCTGTCCCTTCAGGTCAAAGGTCAGGATCTATTGTCCCACAGGACTCTGTGAGTGAGTTTCCTCTGGTTTCCCACACTCTGTCCTTTCACTGCTTTCACTGGTGGACCAATAGAAGTGTGCCTCATTATGCATCACATTAGATACAATATCTGACCTCTTTAAAGAGGGAAAATATTTATTTTAACTTTTTACAATAAAACACAGAAACAGACAGTTTTACCAAAATAGTTTTTTCCTCAGAAAAAAATATGTTGAAATGTACTTTGTTTTTTGATTTGATGAATTGATTTAATGCAGATAAGTGATGTAATTTCATGAAAAATCTAAATGAAACCACATCAAAACTTACCACACTTACATTAACAGTAAACTGGTATTTTGAGAGGCGGCACAGTGGTGCAGTAGTTACTACTGTCTCCTCACAGCTAGAGGATTCTGGGTTTGAACCTGCTGGGCTTTTTCTCTGCAGAGTTTGCTTGTTTTCTACGGGTGCTCCGGCTACCTCCTACAGTCCAACGACATGCAGGTTAAGTTAACTGGTGACTCTAAATTACCCGTAGGTGTGAATGGTTGTCTGTCTCTATGTGTCAGCCCTGTGACTGACTGGCGACCTGTCCAGGGTGTACCTGTCTCTCGTACTGTCAGCTGGGTTTGGCTCCAGCCCCCCGCGACCCTCTAAAGGATTAGCGGGTATAGCTGATGGATGGATGGTATGTTGAGGATAGACTGCAGGGGCTACATTTAATGTTGACATTTGTCATTAAAATCTGGGACAACAACAGAGAACTACATCAATTATGTGAGAAAAAAATACTTTTTCATCATTATAGCGAGGGCAGGTATAAGGAAAGATAACTCAAGAGAACAATTTTCAGCTGGCAGTGTTTGTTTATTCAACAAGGCACAATGAGCCACATAATGTATGAAAGCTCCAACTAGAGGTGATGATACATCACAACAACAACTTGTAGATTTCTACAAGACACACTGTACTCAGAGAGAGTAAAGGAACAACTGTCTTTATAAAAGACAAACAATTTACAATATTTGAGGACACAGTACTCAATGCATGTTAACAATATTCATAACACATTTGCACTTAGTGAGCAAACGAAACAATATTAAAAATTAACCTTACAACAGGTCACATTGTTCTAAATAACCACTGAATTCAGTTGATTCTAAAATGTCACATTGTCACTAGAAAACTGTGACAAAATGACATTAAACAAACCTTTACAGTAAAAGGATGAACATATTGATCTTAAAACAGATCATTTTTCAATAATCACATAAAGTGAGAGAAAGTCCACTATAAAAAAAATGTCCTTAAAAAGAACAGTTAAGAATGTTGATCAATTCAAAATCATCAATACCTATCAAGAGGTAATAAATATCTCCATGCACTATATTGTACCAACACATGACGTGCAGTGAGACATAAAAGTATCACAGGAAAATTGTGACAAAACTTTTTGAAAAAAAGGAGAAACATTTGGATCTAACAACAGATCAGTTTTGATTAATCAGAGAGATTAAAGTCCATTATGACAATATGTGCATAAAGAGGACATTTAAATTGTTGATCACTATGATCAATAACAATCAGAAGATAACAAATGTTACCATAGTATTATATACTACCAATACATGAAGTACAGTGAGATATAATAATAATTGCTGATGCAATCAGATTTGGTTCATGCAACATGCATGACAAGATGTTCTCTTTCTGAACTTGAAAGATATTGTTGCTGTCATTTCCTCAGGAAATGTCATCTTGAACAAAGAAAACACACAAAATACAACCTTCTGTACAAACAGAAGAACAAGTTCATCAAATGTCAGAATTCAGAAGAATTCATTTCCAGTAATCTTTGACCAATGTGGTCATCTCAGTTAGTCTGGTAGTAACTCCAGTCTGTAAGTGTCTACCACGGCCTCCAGAGGGCGCTGTCGACTGGACTCTTCTCTTTGGTGATGCTGGTCTGGACTGTGGAGCTCAGAAGAGAGATGTCAGCCTCTCTCAGGTTATTATCAGAGGAAGACTGCAGCTTGTTGAAGTGCTTCAGCAGTCTTCTCTGCTGTTGATGCTGCTGCTGCAGTCGTCTCAGGACACAAACTGTCATCTCCAGGATGTCTGCTTTCTCCAGCTTGGCGTCTGGCTGCTGTTTGAGTAACTCTGGACCCAGGACAGACTTGAGCTGCTCAATGCTGCTGTTGATTCGCTCTCTGCGTAACTTTTCCACCAGAGGTTTTCTGAGCTGCAGAAAGAAAAACAAAGTAATTAATAATCTTATTCTGGAGTATAGTGTTAGCATGAACAAAGACAACGTCTCATTAATGATATTTAAATCATCTTGAATCTTCAGTTTACCTTGTGGGTCAGAGTCAGATGCTCCTGAGAATCGGTCATTGCTGCAGTGATTGCAGGTGCCATGTCTGGATCTCTGTGCTGTAGAGGTCTCTGTAGAGAGAATCTGATCTCTGCTGGCTTCATCCCTCCTATTTATAGTCCCACATCTCCATATGAATGTGTGGGTCTTGGTCTGGTTGGAGTTTCTCACAGTCTCAGCCAATCAGAGAGCTTGATGAGACAATAGGGGGCGCAGCACACTTCATGCTGTTATATCCTGGGGGACAATGGTTAGATCTCAGGGGAACAGGTGGAGGACTGGGGGGGTGATGGAGAGAGACTCACAGAGCTCTGTGTGAATCTGGGAAAGTGGTGACCCTGTAGAGAGAGCAGATCTGCTGCCTGATGCTGGGATCAATGACTTTGACTGAGCACACGCTCATCATCCCATCACACACGTGGGACACTGACTATTAATTTCATTTAGCATAAAAGTACCCCTATAACTTACATGTAAGTAAAATTAAATGATCAATGGAAACAGATTTGTTGTGTCTGAATGCTTTGATTAAGCCATAGCAAAAACATTCTTGCAAGTGCCATTCACGTCATTTATCCTCACTTTTTTGCTTTATAATTCAGTTAGATTTTATATTTCACATAATTTGCTCTTCATCTGCTGTTGATGCTGCTGCTGCAGTCGTCTCAGGACACAAACTGTATTCTCCAGGATGTCTGCTTTCTCCAGCTTGGTGTCTGGCTGCTGTTTGAGGAACTCTGGACCCAGGACAGACTTGAGCTGCTCAATGCTGCTGTCAACATCTTTTAACCGTTTTAACCGATAGCGTTAATCAGTTAAAATGCTTAATGTTGGTTAATGGTTAATTATTAACATCCCTAATAAGATGTTAGAAACCAGTGTGCTGCCCATTCATGGCACTTGAACTAAACTCAACACAATAATGATGCAGCTGTCCAGATGCAGCAGAGTCTTTTGACACGTGCCTTGTAGTCAGTGTGAGTAACAAGTTGAGCTCAGTTTCCCACACTGACTCCCTGTATGGTCTGGTCAATGAACCACAAAGAGACTTCTGTGACAGATGCTGGCTGTGTGTTGTTATAGAAACAGAGTCTGACATCATCAGCCATCTGGAGGGAAAGGACACCATTGGCTGTTTCTGAGTCTTTGTAAAATTTGAAACTTTGGTGAACAATCTATCATAAAGTATCAGCAAAATGATTCATCTTCTTCCGTTTTCAGTTTCCAATCATTGTCATACATTTTGAACCTCCAGTAATAATCATGCTTCATTACTGACCATCAACTCGATCAGAAATTCAGCTCTTCACGTGGAGGTGGGAGGTTTCGGGTGGCAGCTGTCTCCTGAAGTGTGCCAAATCCCTTTGGAGAATTACTCGGCTGCTGGTGGGATGGATGTTATTCACTCTGAACTCTGCCCTCCAGAGCTTTCCCACACTCCGTCTATTAGCAGAAAACAGGCATGTGTCCCTCTACAAATGGACCTTGAGGATCCTGTGCACAAGTAGTGTGTGACGCCAAGGGTAGAGGGTGGGGCCCTCTCAAATATAATTATTTCCCATTGAAGTGAATAGCTGGTACATAGTATTAAGTTCAAGTAAGGCAAATTCTTAAGTATTTGCAGTGTGAATTTTGGGTGTTCAAAAACTTAAACAGCAATTTGCCTGAAATGTCCTGAAGATTTGAGAAAGTTGAATTAATGTGAGAAAATCCCACATGTTGTGACCTGTTTAAAGTTTTTAAACACTTTAGTAAATAATATTAAACATACAAACACGAGATCTATGAATCTTTGATGTTGACAAATGTGGAAATAGTTACGTTGTAAAAATAATAATAATAAAGATTGAGAAGAACATAGATTCTGGATGCTTCCAACACTCACACCAATTAACCAAGTTCTCAGGTTAACTTACATAGTGTAACTGACATAAACCTTTTCAAACACCATGCTAAACATATTGGCTCACACTAGATGAAATGTAAATATTCAAAATAAGGTGTTTATACTGATTTATATCGGAGGAATAGTTACAATAAAAGAACAAGAGCCAGAGTGTCTTTTAATCTGTGTCCCTCCAGGTCAAAGGTCAGGATCTATTGTCCCACAGGACTCTGTGAGTGAGTTTCCTCTGGTTTCCCACACTCTGTCCTTTCACTGCTTTCACTGGAGAAACAATAGAAGTGTGTCTTATAATGCAACACTTTAGATACAATATCTGACCTCCTTAAGGAGGGGAATGGTTAACTTTAAACTTTTTACATTAAAACACCTGAAACTGACAATTATAACAAAATAATGGAGCAGCAAATGTGTCTTTGAATTAAGTTTGATGACTTGACTTTCTCCATATGGAGTGGCATAACTTAGATAATCCTTCTTCCTCACAAATCTCAATTGAAGCACATTCCTGTGCTTAGTTTAACACTAAACAGGTATGTTATGGATAAACATTTACTGTGTGAGCTGAATTGTATCTTGATGTGTCAATCAAAGGTAGGAACGATGATGGAGACCTATCAATTCAGTTAAAATGAAAAAAACTTTGACATGAGAACACAATGTTTTCAGCTGGTAGTGTTTGTTTATTCAACAAGGCACAATGAGCCACATGAAGTATGAAAGCTTCAACTAGAGGTGATGATACATCACAACAACAACTTGTAGATTTCTACAAGATACACTGTACTCAGAGAGAGTAAAGGAACAACTGTCTTTATAAAAGACAAACAAATTACAATATTTGAGGACACAGTACTCACTGCATTTTAACAATATTTTTTACAAAATTATAGAAGTATTTTAAATGTGTGACAAAAAAACAGTAAAAATTGACCTTACAACAGGTCACATTGTTAACTGAATTCAGTTGATTCTAAAATGTTATGTTGCCACTAGAAAACTGTGACAATATGACATTAAACAAACCTTTACAGTAAAAGGATAAACATATTGATCTTACAACAGATCATTTTTCAATAATCACATAAAGTGAGAGAAAGTCCATTATGACAAAATGTCCATAAAAAAATCAGCAATACCTATCAAGAGGTAGTAAATATCTCCTTGCACTATATTGTACCAACATATGACGTGCAGTGAGACATAAAAGTATCACAGGAAAATTGTGACATTAAGCAAAACTTTTAGAAGAAAAGGAGAAACATTTGGATCTAACAACAGATCAGTTTTGATTAATCAGAGAGATTCAAGTCCGCTATGACAATATGTGCAATAACAGTACATTTAAATTGTTGATCACTATGATCAATAATAATCAGAAGATAACAGATGTTACCATAATATTATATACTACCAATACATGAAGTACTGTGAGATATAATAATAATTGCTGATGCAACCAGATTTGGTTCATGCAACATGCATGACATGATGTTCTCTTTCTGAACTTGAAAGATATTGTTGCTGTCATTTCCTCAGGAAATGTCATCTTAAACAAAGAAAACACACAAAATACAACCTTCTGTACAAACAGAAGAACAAGTTCATCAAATGTCAGAATTCAGAAGAATTCATTTCCAGTAATCTTTGACCAATGTGGTCATCTCAGTTAGCCTGGTAGTAACTCCAGTCTGTAGGTGTCTACCACGGCCTCCAGAGGGCGCTGTCGACTGGACTCTTCTCTTTGGTGATGCTGGTCTGGACTGTGGAGCTCAGAAGAGAGAAGTCAGCCTCTCTCAGGTTGTTATCAGAGGAAGACTGCAGCTTGTTGAAG
>CAKAKQ010040099.1:0-10370 GCA_916700675.1 Helicolenus avius
CGCGTCCTCCAACACTGTTTAACAGACGGGCTTCACTAGATACAACCAAGAGGTTTTGGTGCTTCACTGTAGTTTGTGTTTGAGTCTGAGTCTGAACAGCGTAGCCACACGCGAGCGCGCATGGGACACCGAACCACAATGATTTATACGTGTAAGAAGTTCCAAACAGTCCCTTTAACTAAGTGGTTTTGTTGCCTAAACCTAAACAAGCAGTTTTGTGTGTGTTCTAAATGCAACGTTTCATTCAGTTTGACAACATGTTAGAACGTTTGTTGCTTTTAAGTTTCGCTTTCACTTAAAACAACTAATAATGCACATTTAATGAGCTGATAACAGTCAAATCGGGAAGTCTATCAGCCAGCGCACCAGTTTAGAGCAGATGACAACGGTGCGTTTTGATGTGCCTCAGCCCTAAAGGGTGTTAAATCTAACGAACTTGGTTAGAAGCCTGAGTCGAATTATGCAACTGTGTTGACACCGAGATCACAGGCTAAAGAGAGGCAAAACAAAGATGAGGCTATAAAGCAGCAAACCAGTTATCTGGCTATTACCGAGTTCATTCTCATTATCAGTTGTTAGCAGTCCGGGGTCGTCCTTTTAATCCTTGTGCAGACAGTAAACACATGATTATACAAATAATGAGGGGAGATATGGATAGTCAGGAAAAGTAGGGCAAACGTGCTGAATAAGATGGACACCACAGAGAAGGGCACAACGGGGGTAGGATGCAGAAATGTAGGGCCTATTACTGCACACAAAAGACCACCACAAAAGGGTTTAAGCTTGGAGCACGGCAGAACCACTTTTGGTGCTATGAGGAACCGTGCACACAAATGATTGGAAATGCTTAAGTGCAAAGCCGCTGCATTGCTCTTTATGGAAAACAAGCATTAAAGAAGACTCTAGACTCTGGAGGTTAGGCTAGGATGCCAGAGAAGAGGATACAGGGTTGGGAACAGAACAGTGACACTCAACTTACGACCATTTTCTAATTCAGTGAAAATGAATTGATTCATGATGGGAACTTTTTTTGTACTTTCAACGTAAATAAGGTGCGGAGTGCATAACAAAAATACATCAATAAATATCCCACTCGTACATTTTGAAGCTTTTATATGTCTTAAAAAAAAGCCGGTTGCTAACAAGTGGCTAAATGAGACTACTAAACGTCATCACGCCGACTCGTCCGCCTTTACAGCCTCGTTGTGTATACTCGCGCTCATGCGACTGTGGTGTAGTTGGTTTATAGCCTAACGTTAGCTTTATACTTCTGCCGAGTGGAGATTATCTTATGGAACAAAATGTGTAAGTACCATAAACGTTTGTTTGCCACAGAGTTTATTTTCTGCAATAATCCAAAACCCAATGGAAAAATCCCGTTGGCTTTTTGTCGAGGGGAACACGTGTGGTTAAAACTTCCGGGTTGGCCTACAAAGATATGTCATCCCTGCACCACTCTATAGAGCTTGTTTATGAAAAAAAAAGGTGCCAGGCGAGGATCCCGGACCCTCCGACAGAGATCCGATTAAGCCCTGAATGTCCTCAAATCATATAAACAAAATAATAACATTTTTAGTTAATAAGTTAAAGGTCCCATATCGTGCTCATTTTCAGAATCATACTTGTATTTTGTGTTTCTACTAGAACATGTTTACATGCTGTAAAAAAAACTTTATTTTCCCCTCATACTATCTGCCTGAATATACCTGTTTTCACCCTCTGTCTTAAACGCTCCGTTTTAGCGCATTTTGACGGAATTGCGACGAAATTGCAAAGAATTGCGTTGCTAGGCAACAGCTTGGGTCCATGTGTACTTCCTGTCAGCTGATGACATTCACATACACTGGAACCAGAAATACACTGGGACACATTTAGAATGTTTACGTTTAAATCTGTGTAAAGGGTCTAAATACTGTACATTTGTGACATCACAAATGTACAGAAATCCTGACAGCTTGTTTCGAATGCAGAGTTTCTGATTACGAGCTGTGTATATTTCCCTGTGGATTGAGTGTTTCGATACTTTCATAGTATTTATATAGGACTGAAGCCTGCTTTATAATAAAAAAACATGAAAATCTCACTTTTATATAATACGGGACCTTTAACTCTTTAATAAGTCATTCTTCCTGCTCGTCGTCCGCCATGTTTGTTTACACTAAAGTTTGATCTTGAGAGATTTTGCAAGTTTTCTGTTTTTTTAGTTGGGACTTCTGTTCTTTATGAATGGAATCTGTTAGTGTGTGGTGTAATGTTTTGGCCAAATCGTTGCTCTCTACACACTATAGGAACAAAACTGTTAAATTGAACAGAACATGTCGTTATGTGTGGGCTCTCACATTTCCAAAATCTGTTAAGATTTGAAAAATCTTTTAGTTTGGGCCAGCTGTTTTCTGTTTAAATGGCAACTTTCATTTAGAGTTTACATTAAAATGTGACTGAAATTCAGGAAGGATTACAAAAAAATGCATCTCTGCTTCAGTCCCTACAAACACAAACATGCACAGAGCCACCGCAGGGAGCAGGGAGTGGAGCTCCAGGGCCTATCTAGTACAGTGTTTCTCCCTCGCTGGTTTGACTATGGCACTTATCTGCCTACTGCAGAGAGAAGAGAGCAGATACCACACAGATGAGCTCCACTGCCAGTGTGTCTGTGTGTGTTCATACTGTATGTGTGTCTTCCCTCGGTATGGGTCTATCTGTGTGCATGACTGAGTGTTTATACGGCCGTGTGCTGTGCTGTGCGCGCGCGTGTGCATTTGCCATTCAGTGTACTGCACGGAAGTGTGTTTGTCTTCCTTTACCTTTTCCACTTATCTTGACATGCAAACCCCTCTGTGTGAAGGTGTGAGATGTGAGTAGTGGCGTCTGACTGTGAGGAGATTTGAGCTGCGGTAATATTCAGGTTTGGGATCCGTCTCTCTCTGTAGGATTAACCTCAGATGGAAAAGATCTGGCCCGCAGACTGTTGACAAAGCCACAGTTATGTATGATACAAGAGCTCAGAACACGCCTGCCATGTTGAGGCCAGACCTTTCATAGTATATCAGAGATGCAGTACATGGATCTATACAGTGTAAATATTATGCACCGTACATATCAGTAAACTGTGTATACACTCGGAGAAAAGTCCGTAAAAATACGGGCCAATGTGCCGTGTTGATATGAAGGAATTTGCTTTATCGATTTTTCACAGGAATTTTACCTTTTTAAATATCCATTGCATTGTGGGAACAAGAATCTCCGCTACTGCGAAAATTGGGGGAGGCAGAGACCGTCACACACGGCAAAGTTTAGTTCAAATTTCGAATTTGGAGAAATCTTTTTCACACTTTTGTGGTAAAAAAAAATCAATAATTAATGTCTAACCAAAATGCTTTATGTTATTATGTTAAGGACTTAACATTTAGCTCAGTATCGTTTTAGCTGGAAAGCTGTTTTGTTGTTCATTTCGGCTATTGTCGACCGTTAACGTTACCAGATACGCCAGGAATATTTTGCTGACTCATTTTGAGACTAACGCAAGTTTGGTTTTGTAGTTTCCGTTTTACCAGTGCTCATATTTTAGACTTCAGTGGACGTCAGGTAGAGTTAGGCCCAGTTTTAGCCTCAGGTGGACCGTAGGTAACGTACAGATGCTAGCGTTAGTGTCTGTTTCTGCAAACACAGGACTCTCATCCAGGAGACCGCTGTTCATGTTCTGTGTGAAACTAAAAGTCAACGTTAAAGGTCCCATATTGTAAAAAGTGAGATTTTCATGTCTTTTATATTATAAAGCAGGTTTAAGTGCTTTATAAATACTGTTAAACTATCAAAACGCTCAATATACCGAGAAATACACACAGTCCGTATTCAGAAATTGTGTGTTTGAAACAAGCCGTCAGGATTTCTGTCCATTTGTGATGTCACAAATATACAATATTTAGACCATTACATGGTTTTAAATGTAAACATTCTAAATGTGTCCTAGTTTATTTCCTGTTACAGTGGATGTGAATAACATCAGCTGACAGAAAGTAAACATGAACCCAAACTGTTTAGCAATGCAATTCCATTGAAATTCCATTGAAATGCACTAAAACGGTACAGGTATATTCAGGTAGACAGTATGAGGAAAATAAAGGTTTTTTTTTAACATTACAGCATGTAAACATGTTCTAGTAGAAACACAAAATATAAGTATGAACCTGAAAATGAGCATAATATGGGACCTTTAATTTATTTGAATCCTGACTAAACCAAGTAGTTTTGTTGCGTTTATGTTGTGTTTGGAAATTTCGTAGTCATTTTAAGCCAAACCATGATTTTTTTTTTAACTAACCATAAACCAAGTAGTTTTATTGTGTTTTTTGTTTTGTTTTGTTTCAATTTACAATGTTAAGCACATGTTTAAAACTGTTAATGATCACACTTATGTAATGTAGTGTAATGTAATGTAATGAAACTCTGCACCAAGTTAAAGCTGTGCACAATTTAAGTGAAGAGAGAGGGAGAGAGAGGAGGCAGGTAGAACTGAGATAGTTAAAAAGTGGAAAAAGAATGTATTCTGAACACATATTTGTGTTTGTGCGGAAGCCTTATGGGCATATTTTTATTGTGTGTGTGTGTGTGTGTGTGTGTGCGTGTGTGTGTGTGTGTGTGTGTGTGTGTGTGTGTGTGTGTGTGTGTGTGTGTTTTATGTGAGAGAGAGTGAGCGAAAGAGAGAGGGACCACTGTGGGTCATCCGTCCATCTGTCCAGCCAACGGTCAATTTGGAGCCGGAGAATAGAGGCATTGAGTCAGGTAAATGGGTGGCCAACACAAAGTCTGTGTGTATGCGCTCATGTGTGTGTGTGTGTGTGTGTGTTCGTTCGCCCACATTGAAAGGCAATGGCAAGTCGGACCAACTCCATCACTGTGGATGAATAGGGACACCCGGGATGAACGGATGGAAAGTGAGATGGAAGAATGGGAGAGGAGAGGCGGAGGACGAGGAGTGACAGGTGGAGGTTATCTTGCCACGGAGAGAGAGGACGGGAGGCACACATGGGAGAGAGGGAACTATTGTACATTATTAGCTGGCATACAGTAAAAAAGACCTCAACCATGCACAAACACACGCTGGGCTTCAGTAAATAGACAGTGCCACCAGGGATCACACTGTACTTTCAATAGTCAGTACATGTGCAAGTATTCCGGAGCTAGTCCATGTCCTGTTGAGACAATATCTTGAAGGCAGGTCTTGTTGACTTAATAGATTGTTACGACTAAATCACTGGAACAAACATACTTTCCATACGGTGTTGTTTCATTAATAAAACCTTTATTTTTAAAAAAAGTGACTTAACTATAGATGGTAACATTTAGAATGTGATGTTAAAGGGGACATATCATACCAATTGTCAGGTTCATATTTGTATTTGGGGTTTACATGCTTTAATTTATGTGTTGCTATGAAGCTATGTGTTGTTATGAAGTTATGTGTTATGTATTTTCATTTAAGCTATGTGTTGTTATGAAGCTGTGTTGCTATGAAGCATTGTGTTATGTACTTTCATTTAAGCTATTTGTTATGTGTTTTTATTTAAGCTATGTGTTGTTATGAAGCTATGTGTTGTTATGAAGCATTGTGTTGTTATGTACTTTCATTTAAGCTATTTGTTATGTGTTTTTATTTGAGCTATGTGTTGCTATGAAGCTATGTGTTGTTACGCGTTTTCATTTAAGCTGTGTAATTATGTGTTTTTATTTAAGCTATGTGTTGTTATGCGTTGTTATGAAGCTATGTGTTGTTTTGATGTGTTGTGTGTTGTTATGTGTTTTTATTTAAGCTATGTATTGTTATGCGTGGTTATGAAGCTATGTCTTGCTATGAAGCTATGTGTTTTTATTTAAGCTATGTGTTGCTATGAAGTAATGTGTTATGTGTTTTTATTTAAGCTATGTGTTATGCCTAGTTATGAAGCTATGTGTTGCTATGAAGCTATGTGTTGTTATGCCTAGTTATGAAGCTATGTGTTGTTATGCCTAGTTATGAAGCTATGTGTTGCTATGAAGCTATGTGTTGTTATGAAGCTATGTGTTGTTATGCCTATTTATGAAGCTATGTGTTGTTATGCCTAGTTATGAAGCTATGTGTTGCTATGAAGCTATGTGTTGTTATGAAGCTATGGTTGTTATGCGTTTTTATTTAAGCTATGTGTTGTTATGCCTAGTTATGAAGCTATGTGTTGTTATGCCTAGTTATGAAGCTATGTGTTGTTATGCGTTGTTATTGAAGCTATGTGTTGTTATGCCTAGTTATGAAGCTATGTGTTGCTATGAAGCTATGTGTTGTTATGCATTTTTATTTAAGCTATGTGTTTTTATGCCTAGTTATGAAGCTATGTGTTGTTATGCGTTGTCATGCGTTTTTATGAAGCTCTGTAGGGCCCTGTGATTTCAGCGATGAGGAAAACTAAAAAAGTGGAATCAATTGTAAACTGCGGAACATTGTGAAATTTGCCAAAATGTGGATACAATTGGTAAACATCAGGGTTGTCCCTGCCATTAGAAGCGTTTCTTCACAGCGCCTAAGTCAAATGAACAGAAAGAAAATGATGCTGTTTTGTTTTGGTGTCCTTTATATCACACACACACACATGCACACACGCACACACACACACACGCACGCACACACACACACACACACGCACTGGTGTCTACTCTACGCGAGACCTACGAAAAATTTAAAAAACATTTTTACATATGCATCTATATGCATCTTGTTATTTTGGCCGGTAAAAAATATGCTTGGTTGGTGGATTTTTTTCCTCCATCAGTCCCCCTTGGTCGCAGAGTCAAAAAGTTCATTTTGGACACTGTGGGCAATGATTCAGAGGTGTGGTACCCACCTACCATCAGAGAGCAGCAATGGTGACGACGGGTGCAATCTAGGTGACTGTTCAACTTTAAGACACGTGCACACACACACACACACACACACACATATATATATAAACAAGCTCAAACAAACAAACAGTCAGGCCTGCATAAATAGACTCAGACATATATATTCACAGACACAAATATCCCAAGGTTAGCAAAACACTCCTCATTTCAATTAACGATTATTATGCTTCACAGGCGACTCCCAGAATAAACTTGCCATCTCCTTTTCCTCTCCTTCAGAATCAGCCTGGCATTTCTCTCTCTCTCTCTCTCTCTCTCTCTCTCAACGATTCGCGGCCCTCACTCAGATCTTCCCTCATTTCCTTCTCCTCCCGCGGGGTAGTAACTGTTCATCTATGTCATCTCTCTCTCTCCTCTCCTCTCTCTCTTTCTGCCTCTCTTTTCCTCTCTCTCTCTCCCTCCCACCTCAGGGCCACTCCATTCTAAATGGAGTGATTAGTCTAAAGTGGGTGCTGTCAGTGAGATCATCCTAAGATAGAGTCCTATCTGGAATGACCTGAGCCGACAGCAGACCAGCTCCAGAGAGACAGAGAGAAAGAGAGACACTATTAAATGTTCTATTTGTGACAGCTGGCTCCAGGCTCTGCCACCGCCACCGCCATGCCTCCTCTCCTCAGAGCCTCGTCTACATCCAACAAAAGCTCCCGCTCTGAGTCCTACGTCGCCCGCTCTCTCTCCGTGGAGTTAATGTGGAGAGTAAAGGGATGGAGAGAGGAGAGTTTAAGTGAGGTGAGGGTTAAACCCGACTAACGCCCCCGACACATTAACGAAATAAATCGAGACATATGATCATAAATAAATACGGTGGCTTAAAGATTAGAAGGCTTTGGCCCTCCACCTGTCTCTCTGGCTTCCACACACACACACACACACACACACACACACACAAAAGGACAAGGACAGAGCATTACAATAGGCTGCAGAGGGCACCGGCTGACAAAAGCCATTTCATCACGGGTTAACCTCATTCACACATTAATCTGCCACAATAGCTTCCTAATCACATAATCCGCAGAAATTATACAGACAACACCTTTAAATTATGATTGCACAGCTGGAGGGAGGGGGGGATTAACTAACAGGAATGAGAGATGACCGGAGGTGTGTGTACGCGCGTGTGTGTGTCTGTGTGTGTGTGTGTGTGTGTGTCAACTCTGTGCTCATAGCTCATAAAGCTGATGTAAAACTGAGACAAAGAACGTATATTGCTAAGAAGTGAAAGTCAATTTTCCGTTCCATTGCAACGTCGACGCCCAGCAGCAGAGCTACGCTTCCGCCATTTTGGACTGAAAGCGACTACCGGACCGCGGTAAAACATCCGCCTACAAAGTGCCGTACAACAGGAGTAGTGTCATAACTTTGGATGGGTGGATGGATGAAGAGTGTGCCCCGGAGAAGCTGATGAGGAGAGAGACAGAAAGTTGGTAAACCACAGTAAAACCCTCTGCATCTATTTAAGATTCAGAAAATAAATTAAATGAATTATGAATGTTATGAATAGTCGTTTGCGAAAGGTCAACAGGGGTAAGGTCAATTCCCCCACATTAGAAAAAAAAAAGAATTTTCTCACTTGCCTCTAGTGTAATCCAGCCGTGCACATAGCTTTGGGTTATTTTGCCAAAACAAGCCAAAACTATTTGCGTGGCTAGATACAAAGAGGAAGTGTATAATAAAATGTAATTTTCTAATTTAGGTGAACTGACCCTTTAAAAACCTGCCAGGTCCAAATGGTATTTACACGCTTTGTTAGTAATGTTGTGTGTTCATAGTAGGGCTGTCAGTCAATATAACTAAAATAATTAATTGCGATTAATTGCAAATTAATCACACGTTTTTTTATCTGTTCAGAATGTATCTTAAAGGGAGATTTGTCAAGTAAAACTAATATAACCCAATATGGGGTTAAATTAAAATATGCTGCTTTATGCAAATGTATGTATATATTTATTATTAGAAATCAATTAACAACACAAAACAATGACAGATATTGTCCAGAAACCCTCAGAGGTACTGCATTTAGCATAAAACAATATGCTCCAATCACAACATGTCAAACTGCAGCCCAACAGGCAACAACAGCTGTCAGTGTGTCAGTGTGCTGACTTGACTATGACTTGCCCCAAACTGCACGTGATGATCATAAAGTGGGCATGTCTGTAAAGGGGAGACTCGTGGGTACAAATAGAACCCATTTACATTCACTGATCTTGAGGTCAGATGTCAAGGGACCCCTTTGAAAATGGCCATGACGGTTTTTCCCTCGCCAAAATTTTGCGCAACTTTGTAGCGTTATTTAGCCTCCTTTGCGACAACCTAGTTTGACATGGTTGGTACCGATGGATTCATCAGGTTTATCTAGTTTCATATGATACCAGGATCTTTACTCTAGCTTTAAAACTGAGACCATGGATGTATAAGAGCGCTGTGATAGTCTGGCGACCTGTTCAGGGTGTTCCCCGCCTTTGCACAATGTCAGCTGGGATCGGCTCCAGCCCCAGATAAAACAGGGAATGGATGGATGAATATAGAGTGCTACAGAAATGAGTCCTACAACCCGGAAATGAGGTTGCATTTTAGCACTTCTGGTTCCTACGCCTGGAAGTCAATGAATATTTGTAATGGGTTTTTATTTGGATGCCTGAAATAAGGTCTGTGGTTAACACAAGCTGGAGAGATTTTAACGTTTTGTTCTACGACATAAAATACGTCAAGAAATATCCCACTTTGACTTCCACAGAGCTTATTTTCTGCAATCATCCAAAACCCGATGGAAAAATCCCATTGGCTTTTTGTCGAGGGAACCCAGGGCGATGTTAACTTCCAGGTTGGCCTGCAAAAATACGTCATCCCTGAAGCACTTTATTTAAGTGTTCGTACTGGGAAGTTGATTTACCTCGGAAAAAAACTATCCTCTAATTCAGACGTCTCTTTATACATCCAACTGACGTTTACAGTCCAAAATGGTGGCAGTGCTACCGCAGCGCCATCTAACGGCAGTCGTCAAAAAAGCAGTTTTGTCTCTTTGCTTCGATACGCTTTGACTGAGATTTGAGCTGGTTGCACACACAAACACACACACACACACACACACACACACACACACACACACACACACACACATACATGTTTATAGACAATATCAGGACTTTTGTAAAAAGCGTGACAAATGGGGACGTGCCTTTCCCAAGGTCCTACAGACCTGGGAATCAAAGTATTTCTGAGCCATGCTTCTAGGAATACATCCATCTGTTGATATTTTGTCTGAGGCCATATTTTGGTCAGACCTGGTTATATTGCTACGGAGGCTCTAGAACACTGTGGTGAGCTCGGAAAAATGAGGACGCCAAAAATGTTCTCATTTTTCCGAGCGTCCTGATATTGAAGGTGTGTTATCATAGAATTGTCCTCATTTGTCATGAAAACAAGCACACGCGCGCGCA
>CAKAKQ010040102.1:6619-18399 GCA_916700675.1 Helicolenus avius
CACATCACAGCAAAGCCAGCATGGCGTGGCTCAAGCCATTGGAAACAACGGGGTTGCAGAGCGCAGTGGTAAGAAAAGGAGGGAAATGGAGAGTACTAAAACAGGAAGTAAAACTGGCTGGAGGGGGGCTTTAAATGAACATGATCGCCTACGGTATTGACGTTCAGTAAATTCATCTAAACTGGTTTCATCTAAACTAGGGTAAAAAACAATGGTAATGAATTACGTCTGACTATTAACCACACCCACATTCTCTGTTTGAGAAAGAACGTTAACCAAAAAACAGGAAGTAAAACTGGATGGAGAGGGGCTTTAAATGAACATGATCGCCTGCGATATTGACGTTTAAAATGCGCGTTCTGCTCATAAAAAAACTCTGCCGCATATCAAATCAAGCGCTTCCTAACCGAACAGCTAGCCACCAGCCAGCAGGATAGATATTATCTATACAACCAATTTGTTTATGATTAAATCGAGAGCATAAAATTGTTCATCTAGCCTCTTAATGTTGCTCTCAAAGGACACCAGATTTATGCATTTAACTTTAAAATGTAGCTAGCAAAGGAATGTATATATGAATTAAAACTGATGAATATTTGCTAGTTCACGCCAGAGGGGCAAATTATTCAGTTTTCTTTCCTGAGAATTAAAAGTAAAATTTAAAGTAGGCTTATTTAACAAAAAAAATGCTTTGCAGTGTACTTATTGTTTTGTTATTTTCATTCTTTAAAAGTCACCAGAAAGCAGGAAACAAAGTCTCTGAAACTCACATTTTTCTCTAGGGGACGACCCCCACCAGCTCTGGTTTTGAAGTCTTCCCTATTTTTGAGGTCTCAAGGTTGTCAAGTAATGCCTCCATCACTTAAATGTAGCACTGTGTGACATCACTATTAAAATCTGACTAGACTACACAGACGGCCATTTTGATTAATGAGACTAGTATTGACAGAGCTCTGGGTAAAAAAAAACATGCTTCAACTTCATATTTGATTTCCTGCAAGTTTCCACTTCAAATGCATTGTTTTCCCCAGGAGCAGATTATGCATAATAAATAACATTTAACTGAGCTAGAGGTCTGGTTTTGCAGAGAAATAAATCATAAACTTTCCCTGCAAAAAAACAACAACACACACACACACCTCTCTGGAAGACTTCTGTGTGAATCCACACATGCAAAATGTCCAAAACAAACCCATGCAAATGACAACACTGCAAACAAGTCATGAGCTTCAGAGAGAGAAGAAGAAGAGCTGCTTCCTTCACCACAAGTGTCTGCCAGTAAAAAGATGCACAGCGAGGCTTGAGATGGACAGGAAACCCTCACACACACACAGGAGAGGACTGCAGCTATAGCCATCCCAATTATTATACCCATATGCATAATAAATAACATTTAACTGAGCTAGAAGTCTGGTTTTGCAGAATCATAAACTTTCCCTGCTAAAAAAAACAATTGTCACACCTCTCTGGAAGACTTCTATGTGAATCCACACATGCAAAATGTCCAAAAACAAACCATGCAAATGATCACAAATTGAACTGCAAGAGCTACTTCCTTCACCTTAGAAGTGTCGCCAGTAAAAAGATGGACAGAGAGGTTTGAGATGGACAGGAAACCCCTCCACAGGAGAGGACTGCAGCTGTAGCCATCCCAATTATTAAACCCACACAGGGAGACTAAACCAAACAACAATTACCTTTTATCTGATGCTCATTTTGCTGGCTTTCCTGTTTCTATAGGAGTATCTAAACTGTGGGATGTTGTTGTTATTCTGGAGAGGAGAGGCATGAATGGTGGCTTGATAATCTAAATGTTTATAGCTAATGACGTGATTGATGAAAGAGCTGGCAGTAAGGGGCTGCTCCGGGAGCAGATTATGCATAATTCATAATAACATTTAAGTCTGGTTTGCAGAAATCATAAACTTTCCCTGCAAAAAAAAACTGTCACATCTCACTGGGAGACTTTCTATGTGAATCCACACATGCAAAATGTCCAAAAACAAAACCCATGCAAATGACAACACTTCAGATAAGTCATGAGCTTCAGAGAGAAGAAGAGCTGCTTCCTTCACCACAAGTGTCGTCGTTCACCAGTAAAAAAAAAGATGGACAGCGAAGCTTGAGATGGACACAGGAGAGGACTGCAGCTATGGACATCCCAAATAGTATATCCATATGCATTGTTTTCTCCAATAGCAGATTATGCATAATTAATAATTTTATAGAAGTAGAAGTTAGAAGGGTTTGCAGAGAAACACAATCATAAACTTTCCCTGCAAAAAACACACAGTCACACCTCTCTGGAAGACTTCTATGTGACCAATGTCCAAAACAACCCATGCAAATGACAACAAATTGCATTGCAAACAGTCAGGAGAGCTGCTTCCTTCACCAGAAGTGTCGTCGTTCACCAGTAAAAAGATGGACTTGAGATGGACACAGGAGAGGACTGCAGTTATAGCCATCCAAATTATTATACACCATGCATGGAGACTAAACCAAACAACAATTACCTTTTTATCTGATGCTCATTCTGCTGGGTTTCCTGTTTCTTTAAGCGTATCTAAAATGAATGCAATGCATGAATGGAGGCTTGATAATATAAATGTTTAGCTACAGACGTGATGCATGAAAGATGGGTGCAGTAAACTGAACTTTTAGTGTAGTTTTCCCTCCTGAAATCATTGCATGGTTCACATGCAAGAGAGCGTCCACTCACCTTGTGTTAATGTCCACCTTGTGGTGCGTTTCGAGAGGGAAAATAACGCTCTCTCTGCTCACACAAACCGTCACCAGCAGTAGAAGATAAAAACGAACCGGCTGTGAAGACTAAGCAGCAGAAAAAACCTGTGAATATCTTCACCTTTTCGTGTCCGTTGCAGACAGACCTCCTCCTCCTCTCTCTCTCGGGTTTGTTTCAAATCAGAAGTTCATCCAAAGTTGCAGCGGTTGCAGCTCCGCCTCGATGACGATGAGGTCACCTCCTCTCAAACACTCAACTCTCGCGATACGATACAGAATCAGAGTTGGTCGCATAATTATAGGCGGTGCAGTCTCGCGAGAGTGGAGACAAAAAGGAGCTGGTGAAAGGATGGGAGAGAGAGAGAGAGAGAGAAAGAGAGAGAGAGCGTTGCTCTGGCAACAGAATCGGATGGGGCTTATTTTCAGTGACAGCTTTTCTCCTCCTCGAGCAACTGGTGGGTTTGTGTGGCAGGTTTTGGTGTGTTGATGAAGACTGCACATGATGAAATGATGGTTTCAGCTGGTATTGCATCATCTATTGCAGATTGCATACAGGTATAACAACATAACTGGACAGCCATCAGAAGCTACAGATAGCCTAGCTGGAAGGTTTGTTATTATGAATTCTGGGTCTCTTGACAAGATCATGCTGACTGATTTATGACATCATGATAAGAACAAAATTATATATACGGTTTTAAAAAACACTAAACGAGCATTACTTAAAGGGACTGTTTGTAACTTTCAGAAATGCTTGTTAACAACGACACCTGTTGACGTTAAGTCAACGAAAGTCAGCATGTATATGAGTTTGTTGTTCTTAGGTCTCTCTTGAAAAAGAGATTTTTTTATCTCAATCACATAACCTGATTAAATAAAGTTACTTACATTAAAACATTTTACATAATGAGTTCATGTCTAGGGAGCATTTTGATGCTGAAGCTGGTTGAGGTGGACCAAATAATAATTACTTGCTATCCTAACCCCCTGAAAAGTAGTGGTAAAGTATAAAGTAGCAGAACGTCTAAAAGAATACTCCAACAATTTGGCGATGGATGTCTTTTTTTTATTCCATGCATTCTTCTACCTTACCAAACCCCGTCGCCTACATTACCCACAATACAACTCTGCTGCCGACAGTTCAGTCTCGAGCCACTATAGCCCCAAACAGAGATGAGGAGCTACAGAGGTCAGATAAGCTCACTGGTTTCCAACTCCACACCTCCAGATTTTTTTATTTTCAAACTTGTAATCTTCAGATCCAACTAGGTGACTCACATTTATCAGACTTCACACAGCTCCCTCTAGAGCCACAAAAGGCGTATATGACTTTTTTTTTCACATCTGCAATGATGCTCCTTAAGACCTGTAAACAGACTCTTACAGTACTTGAGTCATTAATGGATTACTGAATGGGCCAACTGGGCACAGGCTGAGGGGCCCAACAGGTGGCCCCACGAGCCAGAGCCTCTGTTTGAAGTTGTGTAACAAACAAAAGAGACAAAATACAACCACAAAGAGACTCAAAGCTACCACAGAGATAGAAAATGACTAAAGCGAGACACTAAATAACCAAAAAGAGACAGAATTCGACCAAAAATAGACGCAAAATTAATAAAAAGAGGCAGAATACAACCACAAAGAGATGCAAAACAACCACAAAGAGACACAAAGCAACCACAGAGACACAAATTGACCAAAACGAGACACAAAGTAACCAAAAAGAGACAGATTACGACCAAAAAGAGACGCAAAATTACCAAACAGAGGCAGAATACAACCACAAAGAGATGCAAAACAACCACAGTGACATGAAATGACCAAATGAAGAAACAAAATAATCCAAAAGAGACAGAACGTAACCACAGAGCGATGCAAAGCTACCACAAAGATGCAAAATGACCAAAACGAGACACAAAATAACCAAAAAGAGTCAGAATACGACCACAAAGAGATGCAAAACATTTACAAAAACACACAAAATAACCAAAAAGAGACAGAATACAACCACAAAGAGACACAAAACATCTACAAAAAGACATAAAATAACCAGAAAGAGATAAAATACGACCAAAATAAGGCACATAATGACTATGAAGAGACACAAAACGACCAAAAAGAGACACAAATTAACCAAAAAGAGACACAAAACGTCAAAACATAGGCGCAAAATGACTACAAAGAGATACAAAACCACCAAAAAGAGACATAAAAAGATCACAAAGAGATGCAAAACATCTACAAAGAGACACAAAACGACCACACTTACTTTTTGATCTGTGATGATAGCCTCTGAGCATCCCTGAGATCACAACCAGTGAGACTCCTTTATTAAAACCTGTTCAGAGTAATGTAATGTTTACCGACGTACCGTTGGTGTGGTTGTTTATGCCATCAAACAAACAGCTGCATCGTGGCATAAATAATAAAACGCATCACATTCTCCTACACGTTGTGCCTGAGGATTATTGAAATACCCACCAGGCATTAAATGTCACAAATTTAAAAGTCTAAATGATATGAATCAGTTAGGGACAGACGGCAATGATGACACACTGTATGTGGAAACTGATTATAACTTCAATGCTGTAAAGCTCGGCATTGAAAATTCCACCTGCTTTCTTTCCGCCCATACATTAATTATTTCAGCATTACATTTTAATTAGATAAGAGAAAGAACACTGGCCTAATTAAAGCAGCTCGGCAGGTACCTACATAAGGAGTGGGAGAATAGTATGGGAGTCGCAGGAATTCATCTCCTGTCTCCTACATAGTCACCTGTGAATAGTAACAACCTTGATATCTGTATTCTCCGTCTGCAAAGTCTTCTCTATAATTATTCATTCTGCGCCCAGTGACGGTGCTTCATGCTCTCATCTTCATTTACCTTTCATTTCCACTTTCCATCTTTGCACCCATTATTCTAAAATGTCATCCAGGATTACGTAACAATCTAATAAAGACAAAGGGAGAGAGATTACCGTCATTAAGACCTCTCTGTTCCTGTAGCTCTGTGGGTCCTAACACCACCCACCCCATTCTGTCATGGGGCGGATATTTGTGTGGGCGGTTTGTATTGTTCTCCGGTGAAAAACTGCTCCCCCCAGGATTAGCTCAAGTAGTCTAATTGGGTTAGCCACACAATTCAATTCAGTATGGATTAAAGAGAAGACGCATCACCGACGATAAACGACGGCGAAACTTTACTTCACAACACATTATTCATCTAGTGGTGGGATTATGAGGTTTATACTGCCCGAGAAGTGTCCTGGGTCTTTAATCGGTTTTATTTATGAGGACAATGGAAAAGGATCTTTCTAAACATGAATGGCACATTGATCCACCATTCATAAGAAAAGCCCCTGTGCAGAGCAGAGGCTCAAACACTCAAAATACTGATTTCTGGAGCCAATGATGCAACAGACACTTTACCTGCTGCTGACATTTCTTACTCTCAAAACTCACTTTCCAGCTCCACTTATCCCGAGTGTAAAACTGAAATCGCAAGACTGTGAAGGGCAAAAACCATAGCAACTAACACATATTAGAACATACAGTATTAAAGATTATTACTAATCTTTAAAGGTGCAGTGTGTAGGATCTGGTGGCATCTAGTGGTGCGGTTGCAGATTGCAACCAACCGAGTACCCCTCCGCTTACTTCTCCCTTTCCAAGGCTGCAGTAATGTGAGCCGCCGAGTGCAAAAGAAAATATTATGGTAATGCAAAACTGGATTTTGGGATCAAGGTTACTCTGATCCAGGACTGGGTTCCTGCTGTGAAAGCCTCCTTATACTTTTTTGTTTGAGCACAACAAAGAAATGTACTTTACTGTTTTTGACTATCGGGAAATGACAAAAGATACAACTTTGGAAATCAACCCCTCAATTCATATTTGAAAACTTAACAATAAAATGAAATAGCCTCCATTCCTATTGTGCATTGCATTATGGGACAATAGTGTGCATTAAAAAGTCCCTCTTTAAGTGTAAATGTACAGTACTGCATGAACAAAACATGGTTACAATTTGCATGTAGTTTGGAATTAGGACACAGGTCTTATCAAGCTAAAAACTGTGTCCCAGTTCCATATTATATATTAATAATATACTAGATACTAATTGTATTGTATCATGTTTGTTTTGTTAGTATACAATAAAACAATTACTGTGTCCCAATTCCATACTACACACTAATTGTATGCACTGTTTGTTACTACTAATTGTCCTAATGTTTTGGCCAGTAGTGTACAAGAAAACAGCAGTAATTTTCTGTTTTGTACAGGAAATGATGCAATGTCTGGTGGACATGAATGAATCACTAACAAAGAGAAAGCTAAATGCTTCTCCAAAGATGTAATACTGATTTGTCTTTTGTTTTCCAAAATCTTCCTGGAGCTTCACCAACGTGTTTTGAATGTTTTGCAACTGTGAGTAGCTCCTCCATTCCCTTTGTGCATTGCATTGTGGGGCACCAGGGTACGTCAACACCACACAAACACTTTTACTTGAATATACTTTTCCAATATGGACGCATTACATACTCAAAACCTGTTTAGATTTAGTTTTTTAGTATAGAATCGGTACAAAACTAAAGATAATGTTGCCGTTCCTACTGGTGATTAATGGAGGCCGTTAATTTCATGAGTTATATCGCCTCTCTTTGCACTTGTGGCATCTTGGCCTTTACCTCCACTATTATCTTTCATGTTCTCTCTTGGTGGTATGATGGACTGATCCGTGGGGAAAGAAGACATCTTAATGAGGGAGGCTGTTTTTGAAGCTCCGTCTTTGACCCTTCTTCTTTTCACAGCATGCCCTTTACATCACAGCATCAAACGTTACGGCGTCATATCTGACGGTGAGTCTGCAGCGGCCGACTATTACGCCCCGTCTGAGATATATTAAGATGTCAAGTAGTGAAGTCAGACATGGGGCGACCACCTATAGGAGACATGACCGCTGTAACCCAGAGAGGGAGAGCCGAGGAATTCCTGCTCTGTTGCCCCTGGAAGCTGAGAAATGAGAAGAATGGGCCCCATTCACAAAGTTCCACTCAAGCGGCGCTCCTACACTAATAGAGATTGACATGAAGAAAGGCGACAAGTTGTTTTCACATACACTGGCTCTTTTGTCCCCTTTACTAAGGGCCATTATGCAGACAGTGCGCTCTTAAAATAGACAGAATTTGATGCGCTTGTTTTTCATAAGTGGAGACCACAGTGTCTTGATTGGAGTGTGTGGGCAATTAGTGTTTTGTTCCACATTGTTATTGTGAGAGTAAACTGGTGGCGTTTATTCACCATAGGCTGAGTGGCAGACAGGAGGGGAACAGCGACTGGTGATGTTCAGATCTATTGGCAGAAATGGAATATAATATTAATAAGTATGTTTTCTTTAGTGTATAATCACCTGAAAATTAGAATCGTTAGAGAAACAATAAACCAAACACTGGCTCTCGCATTTTTACACCAACCACCGTAGTTCCCCTACACGCTTGGCACACGGTTTCAATTGGTTGCAATCTGCAACCTCACCACTAGATGCCGCAAAATCCTACACACTGCAACTTTAAAAAGAAAGAGTAAATGCTCAGAGATGGATAACCTTTTTCCATCTTTATCTCAGCCCTTACATCTGGTCAAAGACAAGATGTAAGGGCTGAGATAAGACATGCCCTATGCATGCCTCAAAGATATGATCATCAAATGCAGAGATTGCGCATGAAAAAGAAACACACATAACAGCAAAACAAGAGTCTGCAGCTTTGAGCTAAATGCTAACTTCAGCTTGCTACCAAACTCACAACCACCAGCCCGTTCTCAATCCAAGAGCATCAAATACCAACGCTTTGTCACGCCCCTCGGTGTGTGATGCTGCCGCACATGGCACCCTTTAGCGTCTGAGATGCACTGGGCTTTCGAGTAACTATAATGTATCCGATATTAAACACTCAGAGAAAGTGGTCTGGGATTGTCGTGACATAGTTTTAAGAACAAAAAAACAGAGTAGATAGGAGGTTTGGTGGAACAAACCCCGGGCTTTCATCCAGTATACCGCAGTTCATGTCCCCTGTGAAGCTAACAATGTGTTGTTTGTCGTTGTGTTCACCACATTAAGTTTAATTTTCACTATACAAACAGTCATTTTGAGCCAAACCATGATGTTTTTCCTAAACCTAAGTGTGGTTTTATTGCCTAAAGTGTAATAGTTTGACGCACTGGGCTACCCAGTGTGTTAGAAAGCGACGACAGTGTTAACACCATCTTAGTTTAGAGCGTTAGCATGCTAACACATGCTAATTAGCATGCTAACACATGCTAATTAGCACCACACAAACGAAGTACAGCTGAGGCTGATAGAAATGTAATTATTTTTAGGGTATTTGGTCATAAATATAAACAAAAAGTATTGGACAAATTAAAGACTTGACTTGATTATGGCGCTAGATGAAAAGTAAATTGATCGTGTTAATCATGTCGACACTATGACCTTGAACACGACTTTAGAGAAAGGGCAGATGATTGGTTTGTCGGTGGCATAATGTCATAACAACTATGGATGTTTTAGTCTTACCAGTACCCGTATTGGAGTGTGAACCCCCGGGCATATTATGGCTCAGACGTACCTTGTTTGACTCAGTTAGAGCTAGAGTAGACAAATAAACCACTTAATCACAAGCCTTACGCACCCAGCCTTATTTGAACACGCCTTAAAGTCTCGTCCACCACGTTGAATGCCAGTTGCCAAAACAAACATAGCAAAGACAAAACTAAGGAATAGTACATCATCAATTATTTACCGTGCGTATATATTTTACGGGTGCAGCTTCAACTGCTCTATTGACTGAAAGTTAGCGACACAGAAAGACAAACTTTCCTCTCCTCTTGCACCTTTATTGCCAGTTTTGTTATGGGAATGTGAGTTATCATTGTGCATGCTCCAAACTCCACCAGATGTACTTATTAAGACACTTATATATTAAAGAAAGTGCACTGCTGGAGATGAATATATAGTATATATATATATATATATATTGTTCTCCGTCTCTGCAAAGAGGCAGGTGGTTTTAACATCCGAGCTGCCTGTCAAAAAGCGGCGCTGTGCACTCTGATCCCAATCTCCTTTTGTAGAGTGCAGGAACTTGCAGAGAACTCTTTTAAGACATGTTTGAAAAGGCAGAGGCATTGACAGAATTCAAGTTCAAAATACCCCCAATTGCACACACACACCTCCCCACGAAGAGAGCTGGAGCAGTGTGACTCACGCTGGTGTGAAAACACAGTGGAGAGGTGGGAGGATGACATCACAGCACCCTGCTGCAGAAGAACAAGTGCATTGGAGTTGGACCCCGTTCAAGCACGCACATAAAGGCACGTACACACACACAACTATCTGTATATATATGTACACACACTCCTCTGCCACCTCCCAATTGCACCAAACCGCCCCCGCCACACGTGCACACAAACGCCGAACATTTCCTCACCAGAAATAACGTTGGTTGTCCTGAGGAGACATTGGAGTTGTTATGTTTTTGATTTCCAACTTCATGGGAGGGGGTTTGGGGAGGCGTGGGAAGAGGCGAGCCAATGGTTGGCCAGGATACGGACACGCTCTGATGGGATTTGGGGGCTGAGGTTGAAAAAAAAATAGATATTAGAAAGAAAAAGGTGCCATCCAAGTCAGATTCTCCACCAATCCCTTGCATGTATACGTGTATGCATTCAGTGTATGTTCACCCCCCGCTGCTCGGGGCCCGGCTCCAGCCTCTGTGTTGATAGCACAAGCAGAAAGGAAGTGTCAAACAGAAATCCCCTAACCCCCCCTTCATACATACTGCATTCAAATGCACGAACACGCACATGCTCAGTGTTTCTAACGCGATTGAAAGGAAGGAGGCCGGATTAAAGCTTGATCTGTGAGGCAAGTTGCTGATGCAGTGATTCACCAACAAAAACACATTTCACCATGCTTCCGACGAGCGCTGTGTCTTCCTCGGCTGATTAAAAATAGACGAATACACGCTTGACTCATGCAAACAGGGTCGCTTTCGACAAGACTATCTCACAGCTCGAGTAGAATATCTGGAGCTTTTAATCATAGGACATGGTCTTCATTAGTCGATGTTCAAAAGGCTATGAAACCAAAACAATGACTTAGAGGATGCTCAGAAGCTCTTTAGAGCAAAGAGGAACTGCAGAGCTGAGAGGGTTCATTACTACGAGCGACCTTCTTCGCATTACACATTCACAGCCAGCTGATCCCTTTAAAATATTGATTAGAGCAGCTTTAATGACTTCTTGTTTATGTTCTTCTAAACCCACACAGCTCCACGTGAAACATGTTACCTGTTATGTGATGCAATCAGAGCAGTCAGGTGTGTTTCTTGTGCATACAAAGGTGGGAGGAGGAAGTGCATACAGTATGGGCAGAAATAATAACTGCATGAACCCTGGAAAGAGAAACTGTTTGCTAGTTGTGTTATTATTACCAACATCAAGTGGCGAAGATTTATTTCGGGCTGCAGGGAAAAACTCAAAGGGAGAAAATGTATCATGTGATTGATGTCTAATATTAACTATGAATTTGGCGACTTTGTGCATTGGCACATTCTCACCATATAAAGTTTGCAATATGCCAAAAATGTTAGCAAACAGTTACCTTTACTCATCCAGGAGACGGAGCATCATTGGTATTCATTCAATTTGACCTCTTCATTTAACCCACCCTAAGTATTTAGGAGCAGTGGGCTGCTGTTAAGTGCCGGGGAGCAACTTGGGTTTCAGTGTCTCGCTCAAGGACACTTAGACATGCGAACGGTTGGAACCGGGGATTGAACTGCTAATCTTGTGGTTAAAGGACGACCCACTTTACCCACTTCCCCAGCAAGCTATCAACTACCGTAAATTCCGGACTATAAGCCGCTACTTTTTTCCCACGCTTTGAACCCTGCGGCTTATACAATGATGCGGCTAATCTATAGAGTTTTACGGGCTAACGGCCCAGCTAAAAAGCACTGCTCGTTTTGGACAGC
>CAKAKQ010040111.1:5454-18701 GCA_916700675.1 Helicolenus avius
AAAATGTAAAAATTTAAAAAAAAAAAAAAAAAAAAACCTTGACTTCTGCTTGACTTGCTTCAATTTCACACTAAAAGTAGCCTATATTAATCAATTAATTTATTTCATGGTACTTTATACTTATACTCCACTACATTCCTGAGGGAAATATTGTAGTTTTTACTCCACAACATGTATTAAACAGCTGAAGTTACTTTTCAGAATAATTTTACAAACAAAAAATATGATAAATTTATAAAATATGATACTGTCCAACAGTATATAAAGTTAAAATATGTTCCACCTCCACCAGCTGCAACATTAAATAACTAATAATATTCCAATAATATGATATACAAAATAATCTATCTAACTCTCTGAAAGGGACCATTCTGTCCAGCAAGTACTTTAATTTAATACTTCAAGTACATTTTGCTGTTATGTACTATTATGTACTTTTAATTCAGTGAAATCTTGAATGTAGGACTTTCATTTGTAATTTTCACAGAGCAGTAGGCGTACTTCTACGTTTACTAATACCTAGAAAAATATGAATAGGCTACTTCTTACATCACTGGTTGTTATAGACCTATTTGAACTTGTTTCACTGAAAATAAAATAACATTTTAGATTGCTTTGTAAAACATGAATTTAAATTTTCCAAGAGTAACATGATGAGCCAGCAACAGCAGCTGAATGTGGTTCATCTGTCAAATTTCAAACTTTAAGCTGATGTTTATATTTTGTTGTTGATGTTTTTTCTTTTTACACCTAAACCAAGTTTGAATAATGTTACAGTAAAAAAATGATCTTCTACAGACCTGTCCTGTGTAGCTTTATCACCGGCTTCAAAAGGACATCCAGCAGTCTGCTTTGACGGACAAGCTTCTCCTCGTACACAACTAAAGTCTGCTCACAAACTCCTAATATTTCCTCCACGGCAGCATTTAGTCGCTCGTTGATTAACTTTCTCAAACTCTCAATTGCAGACATTTTCAGGAGATTAGGATTTGAGTTGTGTGGCTGTAACTCAGACACACACTGTTTGTCACCTATCTGAACAGAAACGCTTCCTTTCTTGACAAAGCTGTTGGTTATCTATCTGTTCATCAGAGATACCCTTAGCAAAAAAGGAAGAGAGACGGTCTCATCAACCCAAACCGGTAGTGCTGCATGATAGAGGCAGCTACAGGAAAGCCACGTTATTAGCTTACATCCTGCAGCAACATATCACCCTAAGTAATGTCTGTCCATCAGCTGCCACAGATATAAATTACAAGCACACAGTTTAAGGAAATAAGGTAATTACAATTTATTAAAAATGTATGAAGTAAAAACATCTTCAATGCATTCAGTGTGTTTTACAGAACGGGGTGTGCTGTACAGAGAAATGCACTTTTAAAAACAAACTCATTTCATAGAAGCAACATTTGCCTACAATCAACAATATAAACTCTGATTACAACATTGACAAATTGCGTTAAGAATTTTTAATCATGTCAACCATTTCTTTGTATTTTAAAAACAAAAACTTTGCAAGGCCCAAAACGGTGAGTCCTTTCCAGTACCTAGATCTATAAAAGAGTCATAACAATCTAAATCCCAGTGTTCAAAAATATATACAGATGTTTGACAACTTCTCTGTATGACTGTCTATATTCCACAAATGAATAAACAGGAAATAGGCAACAGACTTCCACAGAAGCAGGCATGTTTTCCAGTGTGTGGTAAATACAACAACAGCTTGAGCATTTGATTCAATTGAAACCGTCCAAAACTACTATGTTGACATTCATTTTGAGTCACCATCATGACACCCAAAAACCAGCGATAAGGCCACATTCATACTCATATTGGCATTGCGTGCAAAAGCGCAGCCCACTCATTCATTTCAATGAGACAGCTCAAAAAAGAGCAAAGGGCTGTCTAGCAAAAAAGTTAAAGCTGGATCAAGTTTAGCTGTAACACAATGCAACTGCATCCGATCCGGCAAAGAACCACGTTGGCCAGTCAAATACATGCAAGATCACATTCCAGGTAGACTACTTTGTAACAAAAATAGAGTAAATCCACTATTTACGTAATGATTGTTGATAAAATGACACTGTGATAAACATCTGTGCAGTGTTCAAGCCTTAAAACTCATAGATCTATTACTCAAACCAACCTTCCTGGAATGTATTTCATCTTCTAACATGAAGCAACAAACCCTCACCAAAGCTTCCCCATCTGAACACCCGATGCGAGCGGCTAGTACACTAAAGTTTATGCAGCAAAAAAAAGCAGATTTTATTTACAATCAAGACCACAAGGTAAAAACTAAGAAACAGAGAAAAATTAAAGGGGAACTCCTCCACCTATTGTACGTCTGTATACAGGTCTAATACTGCATATATGAAAACAAGTTGTAATATTCTATTAAGACAGTATAACACTAACAAGGTGAACAATAACTGCTGAATCCAGGAGGCTCGATAAAGCTCTGTGGCTCCAGAGAGAGCTGTGTGAAGTCGGATGAATTGTGTCAGCACGGTTGGGATTGAAAATTACAAAAGCATGAATGAAAAAAATCCGGGGGTGTGGAGTTAGGAGCAAGTGAGCTTGCCAGACATCTGAAGCCCATTCCTCATCTCCGACTGAGGCTAGCACACCAAAATCGTTGGCCAATCGTAGGCCAAACCTTCTGCAGATGTGTTGCATTGTGGGAAATTTAGGTATCCAATTTTGACAAGGAAGAAGAAGAAAAAAAAAAAGACGATATGTCTGATTCTGCTTTGTGCTTGTCTGATTTCTACATTCATTAACTGTCATCCCTGAGTGCAATGCTAAATTGTTGGAGCACTTTAAAATAAGTAGCAATTCTACTTTAGTGTAATTCATTTACTTGTATCTTACGTATGGTGTATCAAATGCAGACAGGTTTTTAATCAGTGGAGTTTTCTGTATCACTTTCGTGTACTTTCTTGTGGTGTTTGTGGCGTTTTATCCAGGTGGAGAACTCTTCTCCACAAGTGCTGCATTTGTAAGGCTTCTCCCCAGTATGTAGCCTCATGTGTATTTTCAGGTCTGATTTATGACCAAACATCTTCTCACACTCAGTGCACCCGAATGGCTTTTCCTTCGTGTGTGTCCTGAGGTGCCTTCTCATAGCTGTATTGGTAGCAAACTTTTTCTTGCAGAAGGAACACTTAAAGGGCTTTTCCCCCGAATGCACTCGCAGATGATTTTTGTAAGACGAAGAATGTGCAAACTCCTTCCCGCAGTCGCTGCAGGTGTAAGGCTTCTCACCTGTGTGAATTCTCATGTGCTTCTTCATGTTCACACACGTGCGGAAGCTTTTATCGCAGGTGTCGCATTTGAACGGCTTTTCCCCAGAGTGAACCCGAAGGTGCAGGTCGAGATTGTAACGCCGGAAGAATTCGTTTCCGCAAACCTTGCATTTGAAAGGCTTCTTAGAGTGAATTATGATGTGTTTATTCAAATCCCAACTCTCCCTGAACATTTTCCCACAAGTGTCGCATTTGAAAGTCTTTTCAACAGTGTGGGATTTCATATGAAATTTGTAGTTTTTGAAATTAGTCATCACTTTACCGCACCTGTCACACTTGTAGGGGTTATCATCATCATCCTCGATGCTACGGCCAGATGTCTTCCCATCTGTCTTCTTTGATGGTGGGTCAGTACTTTTGTTGTTGCGTTTCTCACTTTGTGTTCGCTCTGTACTTGTGGTTGATGTCACCTTTCCATCCTTGCGTCTCTTTTTTGGTGTTGGGTCAGTATCTCCATTTGACGTTGTGCTGTCATCGTTTTGTCTCTTATTTGAAGTTGACTCCTTGCTTCTTGTAGACATTCCACGCCCCTCATTACGTGTCTTATTTGGTGTTGGCTTTGTACTTGTAGTTGATGTTATTTTCCCATCTTTGGGTTTCTTATTTGGGGTTGCTTTAGTGCTTTTAGCTGATGTTGTGTTCTCACTGCTACAATTCTTATTTGATGTTGGCTCAGTACTTCCAGTTGAAGTTGTTTTCCCACCATTGCGTTTCTTAATTGGTGCTGGTTTAGGACTTGTAGTTGCCGTTATTTCCCCATCGTTGGGTTTCCCATTTGCTGTTGGATCAGTACTCTTAGATGATGTTGTCTTCTCATTGTTACGTTTCTTAGTTGGTGTTGGCTCTGTGCCTGTAGTTGATGTTTTGGTCTTATCGCTACGTTTCTTATTTGGCGTTTGCTCAGTACTTCTGGCTGATGATTTATTCCCCTCACTAGGTTTCTTTTTTGGTGTTTCCTCAGTATTTCCATTTGATGTTATGTCCTTGTCTTTACATTTCTTCTGAGGTGTTGTTTGAGTAGTTGCAGCTGATGTTGTCTTCTCCTTGTTACATGTCTTATTTGATGTTGGCTTAACACTTCCACGTGAGGTTGGTCTGCCATCTTGGCTTTTCTTGTTTGGTGTTGGCTCACTATTTCCTTTTGATGTCGGGTCATCATCATTACATTTCTCATTTGGTGTTCGCTTGGTGCCTCTAGCTGATGTTGTGGTCTTATTGTTAGATTTCTTATTTGGTGTTGGTTCTGCACTTTTAGTTGATGTTGTTTTCTCACTAATATGTTTCTGGTTAGCTGTTAGCTCAGTACCACTGGTTTTATTCCCATCGCTACGTTTCTTATTGGGTGTTGGCTCAGTATCCCCATTTGACGCTGTGTTCTCATCACTATGTGTCTTATTAAGCGTTAGCTCACTATTTCCACTTGATGTTGGGTTCTCGTTGTTACCTTTCTTATGTGGTGTTGGCTCTCTACTTGTAGCTGATGTTGTTTTTACATTATCTGGTTTCTTATTTGGCGTTGGCTCAGTACCTCTATTTGGTTTTGCCTTCCCATCACCACTCTTTAGTGGTGTTGTCTCAGCACTTTTGATTGACGCTGTGTTCTCATCATTATGTTTCTTATTTAGTGCTGGCTCACTATTTCCACTTGATGTTGGGTTCTCATTGTTACCTTTCTCATTCGATGTTGGCTCAACACTTCCAGTTGAGGTTGGTCTCCCATCTTGACTTTTCTTATTTGGTGTTGGCTTACTCTTTCCTTTTGTAGTTGGTGTCTCATCTGAGGTTGTGTTCTCATTGTTATCTTTCCCATGTGGTGTTGGTTCCGTAGTCGTAGCTGATGTTGTGTTCCCATCGTTGCTTTTCTTTTCAGACACTTGCGCTGTACATGTAGCTGATGTTGTGTTCCCATCGTTGCTTTTCTTTTCAGACGTTTGCTCTGTAGTTGTAGCTGATGCTGTGTTCCCATCGTTGCTTTTCTTTTCAGACACTTGCGCTGTACTTGTAGCTGATGTTGTGTTCCCATCATTGCTTTCCTTTTCAGACGTTTGTTCTGTAGTTGTAGCTGATGCTGTGTTCCCATCGTTGCTTTTCTTTTCAGACACTTGCGCTGTACTTGTAGCTGATGTTGTGTTCCCATCATTGCTTTCCTTTTCAGACGTTTGTTCTGTAGTTGTAGCTGATGCTGTGTTCCCATCGTTGCTTTTCTTTTCAGACACTTGCGCTGTACTTGTAGCTGATGTTGTGTTCCCATCATTGCTTTCCTTTTCAGACGTTTGTTCTGTAGTTGTAGCTGATGCTGTGTTCCCATCGTTGCTTTTCTTTTCAGACACTTGCGCTGTACTTGTAGCTGATGTTGTGTTCCCATCATTGCTTTCCTTTTCAGACGTTTGTTCTGTAGTTGTAGCTGATGCTGTGTTCCCATCGTTGCTTTTCTTTTCAGACACTTGCGCTGTACTTGTAGCTGATGTTGTGTTCCCATCATTGCTTTCCTTTTCAGACGTTTGTTCTGTAGTTGTAGCTGATGCTGTGTTCCCATCGTTGCTTTTCTTTTCAGACACTTGCGCTGTACTTGTAGCTGATGTTGTGTTCCCATCATTGCTTTCCTTTTCAGACGTTTGTTCTGTAGTTGTAGCTGATGCTGTGTTCCCATCGTTGCTTTTCTTTTCAGACACTTGCGCTGTACTTGTAGCTGATGTTGTGTTCCCATCATTGCTTTCCTTTTCAGACGTTTGTTCTGTAGTTGTAGCTGATGCTGTGTTCCCATCGTTGCTTTTCTTTTCAGACACTTGCGCTGTACTTGTAGCTGATGTTGTGTTCCCATCATTGCTTTCCTTTTCAGACGTTTGTTCTGTAGTTGTAGCTGATGCTGTGTTCCCATCGTTGCTTTTCTTTTCAGACACTTGCGCTGTACTTGTAGCTGATGTTGTGTTCCCATCATTGCTTTCCTTTTCAGACGTTTGCTCTGTACTTGTAGCTGATGTTGTGTTCCCATCATTGCTTTTCTTTTCAGACGTTTGCTCTGTACTTGTAGCTGATGTTGTGTTCCCATCATTGCTTTCCTTTTCAGACGTTTGCTCTGTACTTGTAGCTGATGTGTCCTCGTCGTTGCTCTTCTTATTTGCTGTTGACTCAATATTTCTGGCGGGTGTTGCACTTCCATCGTTACAAGTTATCTGATCTTGGTTCTCAGCTCTCACAGGAGATTTGTTAGAGAGAAGCTGCTGGTCAGTGCTTGGTGCTGATGCTGCAGAACTCTCCTTTTCAGATCCAGATAATATATCTTTGTTTGAGATGCTGGATTGAGGATCTTTATTCGCTGCACTCTCAGTTTGGTCAGGGTCCAAAGGCTGAGACCGGTCACTGTGGACACTTCCCTCACAAGTTGGAGTCACCTTAGAGGCGTTAGCCTCCTGTTGCTGTGCAAGCGGCTGTCGTTCCTGACTGATGCACATTTCCACATGTTCCTCTTTAATCGGTGGAGTATCTGGTGGGACCAATCTGTATCTCGTCTCATGGTCCTGCTGCTGATTCAGGACAACCTCCTCCTTAAGGGCATGAGTGCGTAGGAGATCTGAAGGGAAGGACAAAAGATTTGGACAATGATGAAATGTAAATATATATATAGCCTAGATTTTAGGGCTGCAACTAATGATTATTGTCATTATCAATTAATCTGTTGATTATTTTCTCAATTAATTGATTAGTTGTTTGGTCTATAAAATGCCAGAAAATGATGATGGTGATGAGAGTGAAAAATGTCATGATGATTAGTGTTGCCCAAAGCTCAAGATGACGTACTCAAATGTCTCGTTTTGTCCACAACTCAAATAGGAGTAAAGAAACAAAAAAAAATATTCTCATTTAAGAAGCTGGAATCAGAAAATGTTGACTTTTTTTTTTCTTAAAAAATTACTCAAACCAATTAATTGAATATCAAAATAGTTATAGGTGATAATAACGCGTTAACGCAAATTTGTTTCAACTCCACTAAGTTCTTTAACACATTAACGCAATCGATGTTTCGGAGGTTGTAGCAGGCTCAGTTTTAAAGCTAGAGGGAAAATTAATTTTGGCGAGGAAAAACTGACCATTTCAAAGGAGTACCTTGACCTCTGACCTCAAGATATGTGAATGAAAATGGGTTCTCTGGGTACCCACGAGTCTCCCCTTTACAGACATGTCCACTTTATGATAATCACATGCAGTTTGGGGCAAGTCATAGTCAAGTTGTATTCTATTCTACGGTAACAAAAACACAACAATTCTTATTATCAGGTGATTATACACTAAAGAAAACATACTTATTTATATTATATTCCATGTCTGCCAATAGATCCCCCTAAATGTTGCACACTGTTCCTTTAAGCTAAATTAAATGTTTAAAAAGCCTCCTGGATCAGCTGGAAAATGCATCGCCACACAGCTGAAAACAGGGCTGATTTTCTGAGCTCATGAAAAGTTGACCCTATAGAGGTACATGTATGTGGTTCTCACAGGACAAACTATGATGATCTTATAAACCATGACGCATTGCTGTAGATTAAACTACCCAACAGTATATAAAGCAGTTAAAAACATCTACAACAGTAAAATGCAACATGCACATTAATGCAGCAGTAATATTAATCCAATATCATCACATATAATAGTAAAACACTGATAGGGAACATTTTACTACATGATCAATACTTTTACTTTTAATACTTTAAGTCCATTTTGCTGATAATTCTTACATACTTTTACTTAAATAAGTTTTTGAATGCAAGACTTTTACTTGTAGTGGAGTATTTTCACTGCGTGGTATTAGAACTTTTACTGAAATAAAGGATCTGAATACTTCTTCCAAAAAACCCTCAAAACTGCATTTAAATACAGTACTTGAGTAATAGCCTACAGTATGTTTAGTTACTTTCCAACACTGATTATTGTCAGTGGTGGAAGAAGTACTCAGATACTTTATTTAAGTAAAAGTAGAAATACTCCAGTCTACAACTACTCTGTTACAACAAGTAAAAGTCACAAATTCAAAATGCTATTTAAGTAAAAGTACAGAAGTATTACCAGCAAAATATACTTAAAGTATCAAAAGTAAAAGCGCTTATTACAGAACATTATATTATTCTGTTTTTATCACTAACACATACATGTAAGAGCATTTTAATGTTGTAGATCCTCATCTTGGAGACAACTGTAGATACTATTGGGTAGATTTCAAGTAAAGTATTACATCCTATCATGTGTGTTTTTTTATGTGAAACAAAATGTAGTTATAACTATAAAAATAAATGTAGTGGAGTAAAAAAAAATACAATATATCCCTCTGAAATGTAGTGGAGTAGAAGGCTAAAGATCTGAATACTTCTTCCAAAAAAAAACCTCAATACTGCATTTAAATACAGTACTTGAGTAATAGCCTACAGTATGTTTAGTTACTTTCCAACACTGATTATTGTCAGTGTAAAAAAGTACTCAGATACTTTACTTAAGTAAAAGTAGAAATACTCCAGTCTACAATTACTCTGTTACAACAAGTAAAAGTCCCAAATTCAAAATGTTACTTAAGTAAAAGTACAGAAGTATTACCAGCAAAATATACTTAAAGTATCAAAAGTAAAAGTGCTTATTACAGAATATTATATTATTCTGTTTTTATCACTAACACATAGAGCATTTTAATGTTGTAGAGCCTCATCTTGGAGACAACTGTAGATACTATTTAGTAGATTTCAAGTAAAGTATTACATCCTATCATGTGTGTTTTTTTTATGTAAAAAAAAAAGTAGTTATAACTGAAAAATAAATGTAGTGGAGTAAAAAAAAAGTACAATATATCCCTCTGAAATGTAGTGGAGTAGAAGGCTAAAGTAGCAGAAAATGGAAATACTGAAGTAAATTACAAGTAAGTCAAAATTGTACAGTACTTGAGTAAATGTACTTCGTTACATCCCACCACTGATTATTGTTGCCCCTAGTAAAAGCAGTTGAGGCCGGAGGGAAGTAGGATCTGTTAATAATTGTCATGCGTGTTTTTACTGGTATTTACTGGTATTTACTGGTATTTACTGCCCTCTGGAGGATGTTACCTGGTATTACCGGAGAACAGAGACTTCCGCATGTAATGTCATATCACGTGTGATAGTATTTCGTCAAAAATAAGCACATTAAAGTGTACTAACAATGTGAACACACTTAGCGAATCCGTGTTATGACCACCTGTACACTAATCCATCACCGCTTTAATCTCTCTAAACCACATAATCCGTTACACCTTTCAACCTCTGTAAAGTGGGGTTTAACATAGGTAAATAAATACACATATAACACACAACTGGCTTCATTAGAGATGATTTTTTACTCACCTGTCCGTCGTAACTTGAGCTCAGGTGTCAAAACGACGTCCAGTATTCTGCGCTGACGAGCGATTTCTGCCTCTAAATCTTCTACTTTCCTCTCAAAGGTTCCTAATATCTCCTGAGCAGCCGCAGTGAGTCGATCACTGACGAACTGTCTCATACTTTGGACTGAATCCATTGTTGGATTAAAACTGAGATGAACTTTTTATCGCTAAAAACTTCATCCAACTCTTTGAGGTTAAACTGAACGTGCTCTCTATTTACAGTTACTTCCGCATTTAGATGGGAGTGTCTGAAAGGGAACCTGGAAATTGGGGGAAACTCTCGCGAGATTTCAAGGTGAGGCTATTGATCTCTAATAGTTAAAGTTAGGCATTGGTTTATAATAGTTTTGTTTTTTTGTTTTTTTGTGTTTTAAGGTGTATACAAAACAAGTGAACACATGTGCAGGGAGATATATAAAAAAGACCAAAATATATTATACAGAGAAAGACAAATAACAAAGTACAAAAACAAAACAAAACAAAAGCAACTCAAGGGGATAAAAGCAGATTGAAGAATGTGTGTGTGTCTGATGTGGATAATGGGTGTGTGTTTGGCATTGAATGAAGCTAAATGGTCATATATGACATATATCTACTCTTAAACACATATACTGTACACATGCACACATATCTACACACACACATACAGATATCCTCCCTTTTATGTGTAGAGCATAGGGGGAACAAAAACAAAACAAAAAGAAAATAAATGAGTAAAATATATATATAATACAGTATATACACATACACATATATATTAATAATATGAATAATAATAATGATGATGATGAGGTTATGATAATATCAATAACAATAATAACACAAACACTTAATAATAAGTGAGATAAATAAGTAAATAATAACAATAATAAAGAAAAAAATGTTTTAAGTTAATTAGAAGGTCATATATAATTATAACTGTGTATGTGTGTCTAACTATCTCTAATAGTTAAAGTTAAGCATTGATCTCTAATAATTAATGTTAGGATGGGTCATCGGGCAGCAAGTCTCGCGAGAGTTTTTGCAAGTTTTTGAGGATCTCATATCAGATTTCACAATTTGCAGGTTACCTTCTCTACCTTCTAGACACGACCCCATTAGAAGATATAAACAACATCTGTAGCTCATACAGCCACCTACTCTCCCGGAGTGTGTGCTAAAAACAGTGTGTTATCTTCTACAGTATTTTCATGTGTCATTTTTCAAATAAAGAAAACCTGATTCTTATTAGCAGTTTATAAATAATAATAATAACAATAAGAATAATATACTTTATTATATGGCACTTTTCAAAACAGCAGTTCCAAAGTGCTTCACTGTTAATAATAAAAAATACATAATAGTACACTGCATGAAAATACAATTTATAAAACGGAAAAAGATACTCAACAATAAAAGCAATAAAACAAACAAAACAGAATTAAATGACAATAAAACCAAAGTTGATTTAATTAAATTTAAATTTTATTTCATTTGGAAAAAAGGACAATGTACATTAATCAACATTAAAAAAAAAATGTTAACTTCACTACACTCTGCGTTTCTCCATCCACTGAGATTTGGTTATCAACACCGTCTTGTATAACTTTAAATACTACAAACCACTTCTGAATTACTGACACATCCCTGTTACACACAATTAAAAACTTGTAAATATCCACACCGGTTATTTTATATAAAATAAAGAAAATAAATAAAGTTGGATAATAGCTTCTTTGTTATAGCTTTTTGTCCATTAGCTCTTAAAGCCTTGTAAATAGTTACAACTAATTCTTTTTGTGATCGAGTACTCTTTCAATTTGTTTGTTTTGTCAAACAATTTTCTCTCTTTGTGTCCCATGCACCACGTTACAATCAGCTGTTCGCTCGTGTGCCCTGTTCACAACGTTCAGTGTCATTTTCACTGCACAATCATAGTAGTTTTAAGCCCAACCGTGTGGTTTTACTATAGTGGTTTTGATGCCTGATCCTTAAGTTACGCCAAGTAGGATGAGAACTTGTTGATCAGAGATATGATACTGGAAGGAACAAAATGTTTTGACCATGGGAACATGTGATGATCTGCAGCCACAGGGAACGAGAATTCCTGGTAAATAAAGTCAAACATTTTCAACTAAAGCTCTCTTTTCAACATGTCAAGTCTGCAATGATACAGTCAGAAGCATCACACAAGTCTCTGTGTAAACAGTTATCTGCTTCTTCAAGGTTGAGCAGCCACTCGTGAACTCATTTCCTTCCAGGCGGCACTTGTTATTGTAAAAGTGTAAAAGCTCTCCCCAAATGCTGCAGCTCTAAGGCTTCTCGCCGGTGTGCAACCGGACGTGTTTCGTCAAGGCCGAGCTCGAAGATAACGCCTTCTCACAGTAAACACAGCTGTAAGGCCTTTCGCCTGTGTGACTCCTTATGTGAACTTTCAAATGTTCGAAGCGCCGGAAAGTCCTCTGACATTGGCTGCAAGCGTACGGCTTCTCGCCTGAGTGGGTTATCATGTGTCGTTTGAGGTTACGCTTGAAACTGAATCCCTTTCCACAGACTGTGCAACTGAAAGGCTTCTCGGCAGTGTGAGTCGTCATGTGAATTTTAAGATGTGTGAACAAATAAAAGTCTTTACTGCAGCTGTTGCACTTGAATGGTTTGTCGCTTAGTTTGGTCCCCTGGTGTTTCAACCAATGCAACCCATTTCCATGGTCGCCACTTGTGTGATCTCGGTTATCTGCTACGTGAAGGTTGTGAAAAATTAACTGATGGTCATTGTTTTGTTCTGGTCCTCCAACGCTCTCTCTGTCAGATTCAGATCTTGTCCTTTTTGGTGAAATGTTGTCTGGAGGCTCTGTCTGTGCTCCCCTTTCATTTTGATCAGGAGCCAATAGCCGAGTCCAGTCTTCCTCGTAAGTAGTCTCCTGTTTCAGTTCAAGCTGATCTCCCTCCTGACTGGTGTAGAGTTCCTCCTGTTCCTCTTTAATCTGTGGAGGCTCTGGGTCCTCTTGGTCCAGACTGGAGTTCCTCTCCTGAATACAGAGCTGCTGGTCAGCAGAAACCTCCTCATCCTTACAGACATCTTGCTGTGGGAGCTCTGGAGGGACAGACAACAAAAGGCTTGCTGATACCAATACCAGTATATATCATGGGATGGCAATGTATGCAAAATCACGTTCAAAATAATCAAATTAAAGCTGGATTGCAGAGTTTTACATATAAATGAACGAGCCCTTGCCATATGAGTTCACACAATGCTGATTAAGCCTATCGCCGCCAGGGATAGTCTACCTCTTTGTTGATGCTGGGAGATGGTGATCTGTGCATTTAAAACCATGAGTGTTTGCTGCTCTCTAGTGGTGACAGCAAGGAACTGCTAAAGTAGTCAAAGTGGCGTCAATGCAGACATTATAGCATACGCACACTTCCGGTAAATCATTTCAAAATAAAACGTATACGGAAGTATAGTTATTCGTGGTCAGCGTGGGGCAGTATATATAGTCAATGAGCAGGAAATAACATAGCAAATACACGATATTTGGTGTAATAATTTCATATTATAAAGA
>CAKAKQ010040115.1:0-19414 GCA_916700675.1 Helicolenus avius
ACTGGTATTAGTGGTTGCCGATGGTCTCAGAGCCGACAGTCTCTTCACGCTCCTCCCGAACGGCTCATCCAGGGCCCCATACTTGAGGTTTGGAAACTGATGCAGAGTAGTGAGCTTCGATGTGGTGTGTCTGTCATGATTATTTTTGTTTTTGTGTGTGTGAAACTGTTATTGTGGGTCTTTTCTTCTTATGCTTCATAACTGCTTCATAACTGGTATTTGTGTGCACCTCTATGTGTGTGTTTCCCAATATCAGGGATGTGATTGAGGAGAGGGGTACGTGGGGTGTGTCACACACACGCGTGCCCACTGAGTCGCGTCCCGGTCATGTTGCTCTCATCGCTGGCTTCTATGAGGATGTTAGTGCTGTTGCTAAAGGTAAGTGTACACTTGTGCATGTTGATACATAAAAGGCTATGTAAAAAGATTAATTACTTGGGAGTTTTTGACTCGTATACTTGTACTTGTGTCTGTGTTGGTGACTACTTTTGTGTCTGTTTGCAACTGCAAGTGCATTGACCTTTTTGTGTGTGTGTGTTCAGGGTGGAAGGAGAATCCTGTAGAGTTTGACTCAGTGTTTAATGAGACCAGACACACCTGGTGCTGGGGCAGCCCTGATATTCTGCCAATGTTTGCTAAAGGTACACATTCACACACTCACTCACATTCACACTCACATTCACACTCACAACACAATCAGAACCACCAGCCTGATCAATGTAAAAACAAAAGGTCACAGATAAAGACTGTATCAAAGATCAGAAAGTTTAAACTTAGTTACTCATTTCTTTTTTCCTCATCGTTACTGCTTAAATGTTTTGAATATTTTAAAATCTATTTGTAATGAAGCTCATTTCGTGCTGTGGCTCTTCCAGGTGCCAGTGGAGACCATGTGTATACCCACACATACCCAGCACAGGAGGAAGACTTCGCCTCCACAGACGCCTCCAGGCTGGACACCTGGGTGTTCACTCAAGTCAAAGTATGGTAGTGGAATTACTAATGATAATGATGCATGTTGTGATGAATCTGTTGATGAAAATGACTGATTAAAGGAACAGTGTGTAGCAATTAGGGGGCTCTATTGGCAGAAATGGAATATAATATTAATAAGTATGTTTTCTTTAGTGTACAATCTCTATATGAATCGTTGTGTTTTCGTTACCTTAGAATGAGCCGTTTATATCTACATAGGGAGCAGGACAAACTGCAACTTCCACTGTACATTCACTTGATTTTCTCAAAGCTAAGCTAACTCTGTCGTCTGCGCCACTAGCTCATTTGTTGCTCACACACATTTGCTGCTGCTCTCTCTCTCACTTGCTTCACCACTCACTTACCACATACACAAACTCTACGCACCGGCTCTGCTATTCTCCAAGTAACCTACACTACTCTTACAACAGGCTCTAGATGGGGGCCATTCGCGTTGTTTGGCTACTGTAGTTCTCACACTCACTTGGCACGCGGGAGACGATTAAATCGGTTGAAATCTGCAACCTAACCACTAGATGTCACTAAATCCTACACACTGCTCCTTTTAAGTCATATAATTTTAGACAGATTATTTGCTTGTGTGCAATATTTTCCACTTTCAAAATTCATTGTCACTTAATTCAGCAAGGTTGGCAGGTTGTTTATTTACAATGTAATGTTTATTTGTTGTCAAATAATGCATTTTCATGTTGCAAAATGTGATGCCACGTGAGGTCATTACAATAGATTATAGTGCGACTGCTACAAGCTTTATTGGAAAATAGTGGTTGTGGGGATTTGCACATTGCCGTCTTCAATAAATCAATCTATGTTTTATTTTTCTTTCTGCTCTAGTCATTCTTTCAGTCAGCAAAGTCTAACTCCAGTCTGAGGGCCAGTCTGCTTGAAGACAAGAATGTCTTCTTCCTGCATCTGCTGGGCATCGACACAAACGGACATGCTCACAGACCAATGTCACAGTAAGAGACATGTTATTAGGATTCTTGTCGTTTTCATTGCATTCCACATAACATAAAATGAAATTGACATCACCTAAGTAGTGGTATGTTTATCTTGTATTTGTCTTTTGTCTAGGGAATACCTAGACAACATCGGTCTAGTAGACACCGGTGTAGCTGAGATGGTGTCTATGGTAGAAGACTTCTTTGGTCACGATGGCAGAACGTCCTACGTGTTCACCTCTGATCACGGCATGACAAACTGGGGTAAGGCTTTTGTTTGTGTATGTGTGCCTTTTTTACTGTCTGCAATGAAAAACAAACAAACCTGTTCTTCAGCATATTAATTCACTGGAGTCTTTTATCTCATCTGTTGCGTGTCTCCAGGTTCACACGGTGCAGGCCATCCTTCTGAGACTCTCACCCCTTTAGTGGTGTGGGGAGCCGGAGTTCATAACGCCCACAAAGTCACTGAACCCCAACTATACAACGATGGCTTCCTGCAAGGTGCTGAACTCATGTGCTGTGCTCACAGCTGCTCGCTTCAATGTATCTCAAGCAGGTTTTTAGCTTCGGTTCAGTTTAGGATTCAGGTTCTCCTACACCCGTTACATTCGTAAATAAGTATTTTTGTTATATTTAGACCAGAATTTATTTGCAATAAAAAAACAAGACAGTTATCTTTCTTTAATTTTAGCACTATATGTTTTATTGAGTCTAAATGGTTGATTCCTGTTTCTTTTCCCTACTGTTTCTCTCAGATTGGAAACTGGAGCATCTTCGTAGAGTTGACGTCAATCAGGTAAGACCCATGTATTTCACTGTCTTCAATTATTACCCCTATATAAAATACATGACAGTACAGATAGAACAACAGATAATACATTTAAATATTGTTTATTGTTTCATTGTTGCAGGCAGATATCGCTCCTCTCATGGCTTCTCTCATCGGTTTGCCCTTCCCCGTTAACTCTGTCGTAAGTCCGGAGATAAACTATTGAAATATTGTAGCGATTTTTTTATCTTAGAAAGTTGTATGTTAAGTGTTCACGGCATCATTAAAGTTGTCGAAAATGGATTTTGAATGTACACTCCAATGGCTGCCTGTGACAATCAATCATTCAATAGAAGTTATGTGTCCACACATGACACATGTTCACCTTTTAATGTGTATTTATGTCTCTTCAGGGTGTGTTACCTCTTCTCTACCTCAACAACAGTGACCACTTCAAGGCAGAGAGCATGTACACTAATGCTATTCAAGTACTGGAGCAGTACAAGGTATGAAAGCATTCAGCTCTGCTGTTACTGACATGTTGATCATCAGTATGCGAACAATCACTCGTCACTTCATTGTTGAACTTAAATAAATATGCAAGTATTAACTTAACAATAAATGTTTAACTAAATAACTTTAAACACCATGTCATTTTTAACTTCTGAGTTGTGGTAAGCCTTTTGCTGCACATGTCTTGTAATATAGTAATTTGTTTGCCGGTATATAAATCTATGGTGACTGAGCTATATATGTTTTTATAGATGAAAATGACCCAGAAAAAGGAGACCACCTTGTCTTTTCTCTTCACCCCATACCAGTAAGTACAATTGACTTGTAACAACAGTGAATTAGTGGATTAATAACTTTACTTTTCCTTTGTTGTGTGTTATAAATAAATAAATAAATAATTTACCAAGGGATCCTGTCATGTACAAAGTGTGCAAGGCTTGGAGATAATTCTTAATTCTATACTATATGTATTATATTATATCTATTATTCAGAATTCATCTAATTATTGTCAGTAAGAACATTAACCAGGTGGCAAATGCTGAGGTTCTCCATTGCTGTACTATGCAAAAAATAAGCAGGGAAATGCAATGTAGATGTTATTGTGGTTGTGTAAGTATGAAGCCAAATGAAGCACGCTTTATTTGGTCAACATATTTCAGACCACATTTGCATGCAATTTCTCACACTCTGTCTTGAATGCTTTGTCTCACTGTTTTCCCAGAACACTCACCGAGTCCAAACAAGCAGAATACATCCGCAGGGCCAGAATACTGATTCAACTAGAGAAGTATGACGATGCTGTGAGTATTTGGAGAAAGAAAGTCTGCAACTTGTAGGTAAATTAACAGTTGTACAAGTGAATTAAAGTCAAGTACTAGTTGAAACAAGATGTTCACATGTGCAAAACTTAGCACTAAAGGTATGTTCTATGTAGTGTAGTGACCAATGTTGCAGCAAACTGGAGTGTAGCACTCTGCTAATGATTCAGTAGAAAAAATGCTGTCTACATCAACAAACCTACGCATGCCTTGTTGAAGTTTGAATGATGATGAGTTTATTTTGTGTTGCTTTACATTCCTTGCTGATTAATCTTCTCCATGACATATTTGCTTTTGCTAAAGCACTCCCTTTCGTTTTCTTCTCGTCTGCGTTTTGTCAGATCTCTCTGTGCCGCTCTCTGATATCCCACGCTCTGGAGGGCCTGGCCTACTACCACACCTATGACAGGTTCTTCCTGGGCTGCAGTGTGGTGCTGGGATTTGTAGGCTGGACCTCATATGTTGTCCTAGTCATACTGAAGACTCATGCCAGCCTAGACAGACACCCCAGTCTCCTCAAACAGGTCAGGGCATACACTATGATCCCTCTTTACTTGCCTCTCCTTTCACCAAGGCAAGTTTATGAATATTGAATGTCTTATTAAATTACATTTTGCTTCCGTATATGTGTGCAGATACCCAGCCGTACCCTGGCGAGACTCTGTGTGTGTGTGACGGTGGTGATCACCGCGTTCCTGCTTATCCAAAGGAGCCCTATCACCTACTATATTTACTGCCTGCTGCCAGTCCCTGTATGGTACTCTGTCCTTAAAGAGTGAGTAAAACACACACTTAAGAGTATGTAAAATAGATAAAAACATGAAACACATGCACACATACATCACAGTCTAATAACCAAACATGTGTAAAGTTCCTGCAATACCACACACAGCCACAGGATGTCAGCAAATATCAAAAACACATCAATGGAGATCTCAACAATCAATGAATGTAGCAGCTTTTCATTGGGTGTAATTTACCTCACATATACTTGTTCATGCACGTCTGGCACAGCTGCAGTGAAGTGCTAATTAGATCCTTTGAAGTGGTGTTGTATCCATTCATGTTTCTCGTCTGTAAATGGATGAAAGGACGGGTCTTTGCAGTTTCCTTTCTTTTCTCCCTTTCACCACAGGAAAAATAATCTCATTAATGATCCATTTTAGGTGTGGAACTCTGTTTGATTTGGTTCGCTCGGCTCCCTCTCTGCCGCTGTGGAAGTGTTTTGGCTATTTTGTGCTGGTGGCGTTTGGGATCGAGCTACTGGTAGGAGTCTTTAATGTTCTTCTAATGTACAGTTTGAGGCATATTTCTGCTTCAGTACACTCATACAGCGTTACTTAGAATCCTTTAGTTTACCTCTACATACAGTAAATATTACAAATTGTTCACAATGTATACTCATTATGTGCAGTATGAGGTTATTCTGTAACATGGATGACAATATCCCTTTGCTGCCCCCAGGTGGTGAGTTTCTTCCATCGCGCCATGCTGACTGTGGGCCTGGCTGTCCTCTCTCTGTGGCCCTTCCTGTCGGGACTTTTTGGCAAGGCCAAGGTAACGACGTTACAGATCACTGCTCCAGCACTCACAATACTGTACACAAGGAAAGGTCGCAGTATTTGAATATTTCCACGCCTGAAAAGGTTATGGAAAATTATGTGTCATGAAGTTTGGAAATACAAAAAAGAAGTGTGACCACAGTAGCAACATTTCCTGCTCACAGATGTCTTGACTGATGGATTTTTAGCTACCAAATGGACAGATCAGTGTTTTATCAAGAAACCCCACTGCTGCCAGATAAATACCTAAGTAGTTAAATTATGAAATTGCATCTGTATCTAACTATGTGAACCAATTGTCTCTGTCTGTGTGTAGTTCCGCTCAGTGAGCTGGTGTCTGGGCTGTCTGTGTCTGGCTGCTTTCCCCCTGATGCCTGTTGTGGGCAGAGAGCCTAACATACATCTGGTGTGAGTGCTTCCTCTATTTGCTTACATTTATCAGAAAGTTTACCACGGTGTTACGCCATCGACCCAAAACTCAAAATTCAAATTATGATCAGTCAGTTACAAGGAAATATATTTTTTTTTTTTATATCTACATCATCATAGAGCGGGGGAAATTAGCTGGAAATCATTTACAGTGGTAAATGACAAAGCTTCATCCAGAGCCATAGAAGACATACAACTGCTTTCACAAGCTAAGCAGGACTCTCAATAACAAGAAAACTGAATATGTTGTGTAAAATGGAGGAGTCAGAGAATCTCAATCACACATACTGCTAATTAACAGTAGCATCTTTATTCAGCATACATGTACAAAATGAAGCTGTATGTCACGAAACAGGTCTGTAATAATAACACAACATATGATGTTTGTTTGCTCAGCACCTGTGCAGGTCTACTCACTCTCTTCACTTCAGCCTGTTACCTCTGGTCATCATGGCGGAGAACACCAATGTACCTTGGTGATAGACAGCAGTTTGTCACCCAGGTAACTACAGTACATGCCATGGTGTGTGTGTGTCATTGTGCTTGTGTCATTGCATTTTCTAAATATAAATGATTACCTGTCAAACGCCACAGATGCTCCATGTGGCAGTGTGTGCGTACGTGCCGTCCCTCACACACTCCAGCCTGCAGCAGAAACAGGGCCTGCCACTTCTTAATCAGATCATCAGCTGGACCACATTAGGTAAGTCGGCGTGAGTGAGCACCAGATACTTGTGACCTGTCCATGTTCAACACCTTCGAATTTCCCGGGGAAGATTATAATCATATTTATGTTTTAAATATTGATCAGATATTTTCAGATTATTCCCGGCTAGATCCCATCTCATTATGGATAAAAGTCACATCCTGTACTATACCCCTCTAGCTGTAAGATCCAGCACACGTCACCTGTCTCTTGTCTTTTCTCAGCATCTTCCATGCTGGTTCCATTATTGAGCTCTACACGTCTTTTCCACCGACTCCTCAGCATATTCCTGTCTCTCACGGCCACATACCTACTGCTCAGCACCGGGTAAGACGAGAATATTACACACACAGATCATGCAGCTGCACTAACATGTCAAATTACGTCTCGTTTAGAGTTTTATCATCACCTGCAAAGCTACAATATGATCAAATTTCTAATGTTTTTTCTCCCATCCAGGTCAGAAGCACTGTTCCCCCCTGTGTTGTCTTGGTTGATGTTTGTGTGGATCAACATTGAACAGGAAGCTATGCTCGCTCAGGGTGTCTCTAGCAGACAAGAGGTAAAACCTTTCAGTGATGCAAATATCAATAGACAAGTGTGTGTCTGTTTATTTTACTGTACGCTTCTACAGAATTTAGATAACATCTACTGCTATTTCATACACACACGTTTCTCAAATCTATACGTCTTTTTTTTGTTGTTGTTTTTTTACGAAAACCTGCTCCAAGTTTGGTACATTTTATCAGCTGTACAACAACCACATTTCCTGTTGGCATGTACTGTCAGTTTGTTTGATCTTGTATAGGCATATGTTCACCTATTCATGCAGATTTATATGTGTTCTTGAACCTCTACTTATCTTGTCTGAAGTTTACTAGTGTTAACATTTATCTACTACTCACTCCTTTAATGGCAGTTTCTTAATCAAACAAACAGGGAAATCCCTACTCGTGATAACGTACTGTAATCTGCGAAGTAGGCTTACATAAAGCTCTACATAATGTACATAAGGTCTGACTGAACGTTATCATGGGTGTATGGGTGTGTCTGTGAATGGGTGTATGCACACGTGTATGGACATGCTTTTGTGTGTGCGTGTGTGTGTGTGTATTTGCTTTCAGCTCTCCACTATCGATTTCTCTGCAAACATCGACATCACCAAGATCCGACAACTGAAGTTGGATGACATCAGAAGATCTTATTTTTTTGTATCCTTTTCAGAGTAATTGCAACAGTGACATTAGCAGAAGCACAAAAAAAAGTGTATTTGGAAGAAGTGCTTCTGTCTCAATGGAGTCTGCAGGTGTTTTTCAGACCCATAGACTGTATATAAAGAAGAACGATGATGCGTCTCCACTTGCTCCCACTGTACAGAACTGAAGACAAAATATCTTTGGGAAACATTTATTTGGCGTGTACTTTTTAGTTTGGCCCCTGTCCCATCCTCTAACATGGAGGGGGTGGGATTTATGACATATACTGTAGCCAACCACCAGGGGGTGATCAAGATGATTCACTTTAGGGGGAGCTGTCTTGTTGTCCATCTTTATATACAGTCTATGTTCAGGCCAAATTATAAGCAATTAGATTATCTTTTAAAAAAGTAAAAATGATGTTCTTTGATTTTTGAAGTGTAAAATTACAAATAATGAGCTGATTAGTTTAACACTGCTTCCTTGACTACATTTTCTACAGGTATTTTTTATAATAACAGCTTTCTTCGGCACAGGAAACATAGCTTCCATTAACAGGTATGTAAGTCTTTGTGTTTAATTATATATCTATATATCCGTGCGTGGTAAATGGCAGGAAGTTGTGTTGGTTGGCTGTGAATGCCTGATATGAGACTGATTTATGATGCATTTGCATACAGGCAGGAAATAAGTGATCTGTAAAAAAAAAAACTGTAGACTCAGACTATAGACTCTCTGTGCATAGTGTGCACTATTTATACCAGCGCGGCTCTTGTGTAGTTATGCCTGTGTAATTTATGTGAGGTTGCCTACACAGTGTCACATACAGTATGTCACTCTGTACGGTGAAGAAATCTATGGAGCTCTATCCCCGAGACAGATTTGTGCTCTGCATGCATGATTCTATATATTTTTCAGTCATCTGTAGTCACTTCCTCTGTTTCTTTCTCCTTCTATCTAGTTTTGACCCAGCATCTGTTTATTGCTTCCTCACTGTCTTCAACCCCTTCATCATGGGAGGATTGATGATGTGGAAGGTACCATATTTTAAGCACTTCTTTTTTTTATGGTATCATAATCCCATTAGTCATAATCTATTGATACACCTGTCTGTGAAATATGCTTAAATATGTTTTGACTGCATTCCCAATTAATTATATTTCTCTGGACTTCTTCATTAAATCTTTATGTCTCTTTCTTTATATCTTTATTAATGTCTTGTCCTTTGTTCTTCCAGGTTATCATTCCATTCATAATAGTAATGTGTACATTTGAGACCATCCAAGTTGCAACACAGCTCTCATCAAGAAGGTAACTCCTTGTCGCAGCCTTCAAAATAAAACACTCATCTGCTATCGTAGCAGTGCAGGCAAAAACCTTGATCATTGATCTGATCTTCTCCGGTGGTTGTGGGACTGATGTACACCCAGTACACGTAAACCACATCTGCTCCGATTGCCTCACAAACACTTGCCAACTGAAGGAAGCATTTCATCTTGTCATGCTATATGCTGTTTTAAATTGAATACACCCATTTGCTTTTCAGAATCAGAATCAGAATCAGAATCAGAATCGTGTTTATTGCCAGGTGTAAAAGGTATACACTAGGAATTTGCTTTGGTTATGTTGGTGCAAGTCAAACAGTATAATAACAAAAGAATAGATAAAAATGTTAGAATAAAATAAGAATAACAAATTGAAATTCTACCAATATACAATATACAAAATAAGCTATAAACAAAAATGAAAAACATGATTTAAACAGATAGTGCAAACAAGCAGGTATCAGAGAGAGAGAGAGAGAGAGAGAGAGAGAGAGAGAGAGAGAGAGAGAGAGAGAGAGAGAGAGAGAGAGAGAGAGAGAGAGAGAGAGAGAGAGAGTCGGCGGGACAATAGTGTGTGTGTGTGTGTGTGTGTGTGTGTGAGGGAGAGACAGTCACAGGGGGGGCGGAGGGGCTTACAGATCTTACACTATGAGTCAGCTCAAATGACGAAATAATGTTTCCTTTCTGTGGTTTCGTTGTGTGAAGAGGGCGTCAATCTACCGTCCATGCCGTGCATGCAGTAAATATGTTGTTGTGTGTGTTTTAATATGAAAGGTTTTGCTTGTAACACTTCCCTTCCTCGGGTTCTTTTGTCTCTTATTCTTCTTTTCCAGTTTATTCCTCATTGTCCTGGTCATCTCTGACTTGATGGCTCTGGTAAGGCTGTTTGAAAGGTTGAATGTTGGATTAAAGATACACTGTGATGTCTTTTTACTGTTTTTAACTCCCTCTTTCTCCCCTCAGCACTTCTTCTTCCTGGTGCAGGACTACGGCAGCTGGTTAGACATTGGCACAAGGTAAGTTAACTGGGAAATACACGGTTCTAAGTCTTAATGAATTACTAATTAGTAACTTGACTCCTATAGACACTGTCCTTCCTCATTCCTTGTGCCCTACTTTCAGACTCTCTTTTTAATGGTATCTGCGACGCGTACACTTGCACGTAAACATGTTCAACTTATTTCTCTGTCTCTTTCAGCATTAGCCATTATGTGATAGTGATGTCAATGACCATCTTCCTGATGTTGCTCAGTGTGGTCACACACATTCTCACCTCACAAAGACTTATCCTGTGGTGGAAACCCAAGATGCACTTCCCCTAAATAAAGATGTTTGTGTGTGCCTGTGCATTCACACTTACTAGTTAGACCAAATGTCAAGTACTTATTTGACTTGTAGATATTTCATTTAGCATTTGCCTTATTATGCCAGAGTTTGTTTATATAAGATATTGGAAATTGTTTTAGGACTCTATATATATATTGTATAGTACTGTGCAAAAGTCCCACACCACTTTTGGAAATCCCCTCTTATACTGTGTATCTTTATTAGTCAGATGCTTTACAGTTTGTTTTTTTACAACAAGCTAACAAGCATTTACCTATACTTATTAGGCCAGTGTGTAGCATTTTGGGGGATCAATTTTAAAAGGGACAGTGTGAAGGATTTGGCGGCATCTAGTGGTTGCAATCTGAAACCAGACCACTAGATGCCACCAAATCCTTCACACTGTCCCTTTTAAAATACTTTTTCTAAACTCTTAACACAGCAACTCAATCTTTAATCGCGATTAAATGTGTGATTGTCCATAGTTAATCTTGATTAATCGCAAATTAATCACCCATTTTTTATCTGTTCAAAATTGACCTTAGAGGGAGATTTATCAATTATTTGATGCTGTTATCAACATGAGAGTGGACAAATATGCTTGTGTTATGCAAATGTGTTTATATATTTATTGTTGGAAATCAATTAACAACACAAAACAATGACAAATATTGTCCAGAAACCCTCACAGGTACTGCATTTAGCATAAAGCTCTTGTTGCCCAACAGGCAAAATTGCCAAAACTGCATGTGATTATCATAAAGTGGGTATGTCTGTAAAGGGGAGACTTGTGAGTACTTATAGAACCCATTTTCATTCACATATCGTGAGGTCGGAGGTCAAGGGAAGAAAGATCCATAATTTTGGTGTTGGGTAAGCTTGTATGTAAAGAAAAATTAAGCATTTGAGAAACACTTACTGCTCAGTGGTCTAAGACTTTTGCACAGTACTGTTTGCACTGTATTATTTTGTAGACTCAGTCGCTGTTCCAACATCATTGTTTTTACATTAATCATTGATGAATTGACTAAGGCCACTTGAATATTTGACTTTAAACTCTGCCAGCAAAGAAAGCTAACTTGATAACTCTATAAGTATGTAACTATTATTTCCTGTGAAGCTGCCTAAAACATATCATTGTTTATAAGGGAAAGGGAGTTGTTTTTATTTATTGTGACTGTTTGTACCAATAAAACTAAAGGGGTGGAATTGAAACAGGAATATCCATAAAGGGACCTGTGTGTTGTATGTACTGCAACCACTGAATTAAACCAGGTGCCAGTATAGTTGTTGTGCTCTGTGTTTGTACATCAGGGTAACCGTAGCTGTGAGCCGAGCTTAGAAAACCTAAGTGGGAAAGTTAAAGAGAAATCTACTAATGTCCTTAAATGTGCTGCAAAAAAACTATGGTTAGTATGTTTTAATAAAAAAAAGAAAAGCTGTTGATCTGTTGTGTGACATTGTTTTCCAGATCAACCCATAGGACATTACTGTGGATAACAAAATAGGATAATATTTGCCGCATGTACTGACTAAACTCATCTATGCATTCCCAAACTATTATTAATACCTTAAGAAAACTATTTTATGACTTTTATGACATACGATATTATGACGATGATATATTTTGGCATACTAAATCATGACATACTATACTATGACATTTTACAGACATAGCCTACTATACTACGACATTTTTTTGTAACAGTATACTATGACTTTTAGGGCATATTACAGGCGACACACTTTTTTATAACATACTATACTATGACATTCTTATAGCATACTAAACTATGTGTACACTTGTCTAAACTATGTCTAATGTTTTGGGCCATAACTCAATAATTCATATGCTAATTATGACAATTTCACAGAAATGTCTAATAGAATAAAATGATCAAGAGATGACATTTTGGACATTTTGGATGTTAACTGTAACTAACCGGGAGTTGGTAATTCTAGTTTATGACATACTATATTAGGATATTTGTTTATGACATACTATTTATGATTTTGTTTGCGGCATACAATACCATGACTAATTCATGACTTACAATATTATGACTTTTTCATGACATTATTTATGACATACTGTAGGCTACTATGATTTTTTATGCCTATTTTTCATCATATTATACCATGACTTTTTTACAACATATTATGCTATGATTTTTTAATTTTTTGACATACTATAAAATGGCTTCTTTTATTTTTTCGACATACTATACTATGACTTTTTTTTCTACGTACTGTGACTTTTATTTTTTCTACATACTATACTATGACTTTTTATATTTTTTCAACATACTATACAATTACTTTTTATTCAACATAATATACTATTACTTTTTTTTGACATACTATACTATGACTTTTTATATTTTTTCAACACACTATACTATGAATTTTTTTTTTTTTACACATTTTTTACTTTTTTTCAACATCTTATCTTATGACAGTTTTTATGCCATATACATGCATACATGATGTACATACTAATTGAGATCCAAACGACTCACATAACAAGAGATATAATATAGTTAAATGAACCTGGTTATAAGGGTCAAAAGTTTAACTTCTCATTTGGATTTTAAACTAAAATGCAGAATAAGCTTTAAGTGTTGGCAGTGCATCTGCATCTATCAATTCTGCATTTCTTTCTTTTTTGGGAGGCAGACACTGCCTAAAGTATACTGCATGTTTAAGCATTTGTTTCTAAACCACAGGCAGATTTGCTTCATTATGCTGTTGTTTAGTTGTTCTGGTAATATTATGGCATAGATTTAAAAGGTAATCTGTAATGGCAATCCTAAAAACATACTCTATGTACCTGCAATCATGCACCAAACTACCTCTTTCCTCTATTCCCCTAATCAACAGTTCTATCAGGCATTGTACTCTATGTACACATCACCATCTAATGGTTTGTATCTAAGTGGATATTACAGATACAAAATAACAGGAAAATAGAAAGGGTTGACCAGAAGGAGGAAGCAGCCAGACAGCCCTGTGGTTGTGAATACATGTGGGTGCAATCACCTCCTGTTTCTGATACACACACGCATGCAAAACTGGAGGGTTGTTTATGACAACACAGTCACACACACAAGGTACATTTTCAAAACCTTAACTTCCTCATAAATTGGCGCACACACACACACACACAAGCACATGCATCCAAGCAGAAACACAGACACACACATACATAGTGCTCGCAAACACATTGTGAAAACGTAACTATTGCTTGCTGCTTGGTGGAGATAATGTGATTTAATGCCTTATTTTCACACACAAGAGCACTCGGCAGGCAGTTCGTCTTAGAACCAAAAGGTACGTAGCCTAAGTCTGTTTTTTTTTTTTTAGTGTAATGTTCATTCATGATGCAATTTCCATTTCGGGATTGTTCTTTAGGTAATGATTACACTGTGAACAATATCTTTGTGTCTAAACCTCATGATATTTAAATGCTTATAATTTCAGTTTTAGTTGGTCCTGTTTCCGGTTAAACTGATAATATATTGTAACTTGAAACATGTCAGACAGTGGTTAATATCTTAATTTGGATTATGTGTTCAAATATGAGCAACATATAGTATTAGTAAGGTATGTAATGATAATCTAGGTGTAATATAATCCGTTGAGTCATAAATAAGTTCAATCAGCAAGTTTTTATTGACAGGTATTTTCTCTTTTTCTGTCTTTTCTTTATTTGTATTAGTCATTTTCTGTTCTGTTGTAACAGTCAAGTCAAGTCAACTTTACTTATGTAGTCCAACATCACAAATTTGCCTCATGGGGCTTCTGTACAGCATACAACTATTCTTAGACCCTCAATTCAAATGAGGAAAAACTCCCTCCAAAAAAACTTTAACAGGGAGAAAAATGGAAATACACTACTGAACCCTTTCCTGATGTATTCCCATCACTATACTTTTGTATCTGATGTGCCCGCTCTCTCTTCTTCCCTTTCTTTCTCTGTTTAAGATGACTTCTACGGTAACCCAAAGTGCGCAATCCACGGCCATGAGCTCCGCGATGACCACAAGCTCCTTACTTACAACCTCAATGCCGCTGCTTGATAATGAGTACCACACAGTCCTCCTGGTCATTTACTCTGTGGTTCTGCTCATCGGTACCATTACCCTGAGCCTGACAATGCACATCATGAGGTCCAGCATGGCATCCATCACCTCCATCGCTGTACTCAACCTCATCTTCACCCACTTCGTCTTCCTTCTCACTGTGCCCTTCAGGATTTACTATTACGCGACTAATAACTGGAGCCTGGGCCTGGGGTGGTGTAAAGTGGTCAGCGGCATGATTCACATCCACATGTACATGTCTTTTATCTTCTACGTGATCATCCTCATCACACGCCTCATGACGTTCTACCACAAAGCAGAGGGGGTGCCCTCCTTCCAGAGGATTCACGCACTTCTCGTCAGCGTTGTGGTGTGGATGGTGGTGCTCGTCGTGGTCCCTTGCATAATCTATTTTTCCTACGGCAAAAACAATGAGGATCAGCACTCGGACAACAACGGTACCAAAACTTCGACACATTGCTTCAAGTTTGGCAACAACATAAAGTCTACCGCCAAGGTGTTCAACTACATCATAAGCACGGTCATCATAGTGGTGGCCTTCGTGCTGACAGCCCTCCAGGCCAATGTTCTAAGGGTTTTATACGGGAAGCACCACCAGGGATGCACCTCTCAGCAGGCCTTTGGGGCTCAGCTGAAGAGTCTGTGCTTTGCTCTCATCATGATTATCAGCTTCGTTCCTTACCACATGTTCCGGCTAAAGTACCTTGAAGATATCCCCCGTCTGGAGAATGTCAATGAGGTGTTTCTGAGTCTGACCACTTTTAACTGTTTGGACATGCTCACCTTCTTGGGGAGGAGAACCTGCTACCTGTGCTTCCGAAACAAGGCTCCTTGACAACTGTTGGTAGGGGGTGTGTCAGGGGGGTCAAGATTTCACTTTACTTTACTGTTCTTTATTGCTTTATTGAAGTTTATAAGAATATTGCATTTAAAAAAATAATCTTTAGGCATCTCAAAGGCTACTTACTAACCTATTTGGAGCTGTTGCCATTACCATTTCTTTTGTTTTGATGAGCTTCAAAACCAAATAGACAAATTAAAGCTCCCATCTAAATTCTGTCATATTCGCCATGCTTTGCTTTTTTTTTCTTTTTTTTTAAATCCTACCACTGTTGTGTCATCCACAGTTTTTTTTTTTTTATGTGACTTACTGAACTCTGTTTATGTTTTTTTTCAAATTATTATATGTGATAGTTGAAAGTGCAGAGAGACACAAATCATGGGGAGGGAGAGAGGTATAACGTGCAACAAAAGGTTATGTGGTATGTGTCTTAACTAGTAGGATACCAGTGTCAATAAAATATCGACATAAGACATGACTGGAAACTGTTGTGTTGCTTATGACTCAAAATGAATGATCTCTTGCCATCTACTGGTCTTTGTATATACTACACATGCTTCAAGCTTATGTATTATTATTATTATTATAATATAGTATGCCATTGGTCTTTGGGTTCACTCATATTTCATCCAAAATGTGACTTCATGTGAAAAGCATGTGAGTGGAAATGAAAAGTAAATATATGTCACCGTATTTGGTTACCCCTGTGTTCATAGCTGGAGTGAAATAAATGTCTAAAATTGTTACTTCTTCACCATTATTTTGTGAAACATTACCTAAAACCTCTTGGATCTCTTACCTTCTGCCCTCGGAGGTGGTGTTAGAGGCCCTGGCTGACACACACACACACACATGCACACAAACACCCCCCCCCTCTCCCCGGTGATCCTTTCCTTTTGGTTTTTATGGCTCTGGGTTACTGTTTAACATCCCCACCCTACTTTGAGTTTGTTTAGTAAATCGATCTAATGACAGGGCTATGGTGGCGCCATCCAATGTGTCGCTCCATGAATTATAGGCCGCTCAGCTCTCCAACCTTCCCTTTTAATGTTGTCGTACACCTTTGCCTATTTTCAGTGTCACTTAAACTAATGTCGCACTGACGGGCTGCTCACTACCCGAGTACAACGGTACACCTGGATAAATGCACATCCCAGACGGAAACAGAAACACAGGTAAGTCAAAGTCCTCCTGCGAAGTATATTGTCATTGAAATGCAAACTATCAACATCGGCTGTAAGAGTACTGAGAAATGCTGTTGCTTTTTTGGAGGAAGTGAAGCTGATCTTTCACAGTTTCTCAAGGAAGTTTGGTAACATGTTCTGTTAAATCACGTGGTTTGTATTTTCGCGGTAATGGTGGAAGGTACTACCCGTTATGTGTCCTGTAAGAAAAGTCGGTATGCGTTTGAATTGTAGAATATATACAGTAGGTGGTTGTTCAAATCTGCGAGATTCCTTTGTTGGGTTTTGTCCAGTGTATTTAATGTGATAGTGTTCTCGCCTCTCTGTTCGCAGACAGCATTTTGTGAAAACAGATAAGATATAGACTCACTTTGTCACGCATGCTGTGCTGTAAAGATCATGTGATAACCCATTTCACCTGCACAAGGACGTCATCTGTAACAGAGCGTTACAGAGCAACAGGTTGCTACTGTAAGCAGGAAGATGGTAATACAGTCACATTGTGTTTTTCTCTTATGATTCCCCACCAAAGGGATACTACAACTGAAAGTACATAGAAATAATTTGGTATCTAATAAAGTAATGCACATATATTTCTAAAATATTCTCAATTATTAATTTTTTTATACTGTAATTCACTGTTATTGGAAATTGACATTCCCATCCCCAATTGTTTGACAAAACTTTCAGCCAAAACATTGGATATGCTCGGGGCCACATGGTTGCATTGGTGATGTTTTGTTGAGAGTTGTAGATTGATTTTTGACGCTGTAGTGTGTGTATTGTATTGGCCTGCCTGAAACTGTGCATGTGAGTGTGTTCACCCTGAGTATACTGCTTACAGGCTAAAAAAAAACACAGGCTTTACTTCAGCTGGAGAAATCATTCGTCAAAAACAAAAAATAATTTCTATTTTTAAGGGTGAATGTTATTGACCAAACTAGCCTTCAATCTTTGATAATGATAATGGCAGGAAAAATAATGTGACAATCATTAAACACCCTTAGGGACTATGGGTTTATAGGAAAGATCTTGCATGTAACTCTAAAATCTAAGGAAACTGTCTGCTGTTAAGTGTTGTAGAAATGTTGTTGACTATAAAGTGATTCTTTAATTCACATGTTTATATTCCTTTGCACAAATCCAATATCATAGCAGTGGTTGAACTGAAAAAATATTCTACTTTAGGCCTACCGTGTATTTTTTTTTACTATCGCCCAGGTATCAGGAAGTAGTGGTTTACTAGAGTCGGTTGGGTGGCTGATCATCATCTGCGACTATTAAACCTCTAATCTAAATAGAGGCAACAGTGTTATGGCCAGTTCACACAGAGATAGCCTCTTAGCACTGGGTTTTATGGCTGCAAAGAGCTATTGGTTGCTAGGCGGATGCAATGTTTCTCAGTGACGTCCTGCTTGGTTTGCAACTAAAGATGTCATAATAGCTGTTAATATTAAAACTCTTTCTATGAATGTGTAATTCATATGTTTTTACCTACATTTCCATGTAAAATTTCACAACCAGTAAGCTTCTACATTGAGTTTTTTTTGTCAGTAGATATGATGGAGTAGAAGGGGCTGGAGATCCCTGCAATGTAAACAATTGCTGTTAATTTACAGCAGGATTTCAACAGTATTAACCTGTTATTGCTAAAAACAGTGCTTTACTGTGAATACAAAAGAAAACCTGTTAAATTACGCTCATAGGCCGTTTTTTAACTGAACTATAATGCATTCTTAAAAAACAGCACTTTACTGCTGATCAGCTGTCTAAAGTATCATCAGTAACAGTTTCATGCAGTATGTTTTTAATTCCTGGACCTGATCTGCGCATGTGAGGCTTGTACATTGTACATGATTGTAAAATCAGTGAATAAGCTTTATTGTTCTTCACTCACATGTTGTTATGGTTTGCATTCTGTGCTTGTAGCCAGCTATAGACACACATTTTTGGGAAAAGTGTCAACAAGTCTATTATAGGCTTTTAACAAGTGCCTTTAATTGTATTTAATGTGACTATTCCTATGTCTGTAACCTGCTAATCAAGTTTATTCATTTAGGCAAAAAATAATGTTTAGTAAAGTGTATGTAAAAAAATACAACCTAAATAGTGCATTAAAACAAATCAGTAAGATAATGTAAAGAAAGTTGAAAAACAGCTATATAATGTATCTTTAAACATTAAATTAACTGTAAAATACTGTGAAATTAATTTTAAAAAAACAGTTCACACTGTATTTTTCATTAACAGTACAAAGCTGTACATTTCAGTGACAGTATAATAATGTTAATTTTACAGTAACATAAAGGCAACCCTGCTGCCAGTTCTTTACTGTTATATTACTGGGAAATTCTTAACAGTGTAAAATAATCATCACTATTTTAACATGTGATCTCTGCTCCTCATCATCATCAGGGCTGCAACTAACTAATATCCTTCTAAGATACTAAAGGAGAATCCAGAAATAGGACTATTCCAATATCCCTTTCATACTGGAGATTTTACTGTTTTTCATTTTTCAAATTCTAAAAATGTTAATACTTAATCATTTAGTCTATGAAACATCAGAAAAGAGTGGATGGGTATCATCTATTCAGAACAGAGGGCAGCCAGGAAACATGGGACGAAGGCAGAACATGTTGAATTTTCTATTACCTTGTTAATTATAGGCTATGCAGCTCAACAGTGAGGTTAAAGAAGT
>CAKAKQ010040119.1:0-11087 GCA_916700675.1 Helicolenus avius
GTCCAAACCTGGGGCTTCCAGGTCAGAGTGAATCGGCCAGTAAGTGTCTGAGGATCCATCTACCCCAGTCTCCAGAAAATATTGATCAGGGTGGTTGTGCTGCTGAGGCGGCTGAACAGAGTTCTGAATATACTGAACCTCAGATGAGGACAGGAAGTCCACCACATCTGCTTTTTGGAGGAACTGATAGTATCCGTCCAAGTCCTCCTCAATCAGGGCGTCAATAGCCAAGCGGTACTCTTCCCGATAGTGAGGGGGGAGGTAGTTTGGGTCCAGGGGGTTATCCCCAGCAGAGGAACACTGAGAGCGATGTGCCATACTGTAGTCTACAGAGAGAGAGAGAGAGGGCAAAAGGAGTCATGTGATGAATTTACTGTATATAGTTGAATCATTTTCACACTACACATCTGTTTCAGTTTCACCAGATATCACAACAAGAATACCGGCTAGATAGTTCTGAATGATAACTTAATTAGAGCTGAATGATCGAAAATTAATCTGCAACAATTTTGATAATCAGTTAACTGTCAAGAATCACTTCACAAGCAAAAAAGCCCACATTTCTCTGGTTCGAGCTACTCAAATGAGAATGTTTTTTTTGCTTTTCTATGTCTTATAGGATAGTAAATTAAATACATTTATGTTTAGGTTTTGGAGGACATCACCCTGGGCTCTGGGAAGTTGTGATTAGGGTTGTAACGGCATACCGCTATCAAGGCATATTGTGGTATGAAAGTTGACGGTTATCATACCGTGTATTGAAAGAAACTGACATAAGAGAGTGTGTGAGTTAATCTTACTGACAGGAGCAGTCTGTCGTGCACATACAGTTTATGTTAATTGTGAATAACTATAGGACATTATTTTAAAAGCTCACCGCTTATGTAATTTTCCTTGAGTAGTTAATTACATGCTACAGTGCTGCAAACATGTAAACTAACTTTAGTTATGTAACATATTATACCTACATGCTGGGTTATTGTAATGGATACTACCACTCCCACTACCACTACTACTATGGAGGACCAAAAGAGTCACGTAAATAGTAATAAAGCATTTAATTGATTAATAACTAATTGTACAATAAAATAGCCATTTAAAAATGTATTTAAATATTTAAATAGTATTAAATATTCTTTTTATCATTCTTCTTGTAAACAAATGTATTAAGGGCTATTTTTATTGTACAACTAATTATTAATCAATTAAATGTTTTATTACTATTTACATGACTCTTATGTTCCTCCATATACTACTACTACTACAACAACTACTACTAATAATAATAGTGTAATACCGTATACCATGATATTTTCAGAGACGGTTATCGTACCGTAACAATCTCAAACCGTTACAACCCTACTTGTGATAGTATGTTTTCAACATTTTGTGACATTTGTTGGACAAAACCATCAATTGATAGAGAGAATAATCATCAGCTGCAGCCCATAAATTCACGATCATCATTTATTGTCTTTCAGAGGAATTATATTATGAGATGATCACATCCTGTTATCCATATGACTGATTACTGTAGTTTTTGTTTTACATGTTTGAAGTGTCAGATGAGCACAATAGAGGTTTTCACTGGATTCAGCCTTATTTTGACTATTTCATATGTGATTTTGCATCCATTTGCCATATTGTCATGTACGTTATGTACATGTACAGTTCATTCTCACTGTGCAATATCATTTTTCCACTTGTGCAATTGTGTTAATAGTCTGTTTATTGTCAATACTGTATATACTGCTCCTATTGTTATATTTTCTTATAGTTAATGGTTCATATTTTGTTAAACTTTGTTTAGCTCTTTTTTTTTTACTGTGTTAGCTGATGCTTCTAGTTTTTTTGCACTATCCCCCTTTACTGTTGTACACTGCAAATTTCCCCACTGTGGGATTTTGGCTGTAGGACTGTGGCCACCAAGTCCTACAGCTTAAATCATTCTGCTCAGATCTGTGGCTTCCATACATACAAGAGATGGAGCCTTTACCATATGGATCCTCTCAGTTATAATACTATACTATAGAGACAAGCAGTACAATGAATGTGGTTAGAAGGAATCCAACCACATAGATAGAGAGATATATAGAGAGATAGATAGATAGATAGATAGATGGGTTATATGGGTGTGGCTCCTCCCTCTGGCCACAAGCCCGGCCAAGTCTCCATTTGCAAGTTCATGTAAAGTCACATAATATGAGAAGTGCTGAGAGGAAACACCACAGCTCAGACAAAAACACAAAAAACACCACTGACAAGTCGATGTTAAGATAATAAATTACTCATTAAACTGTTGGACACCTTAAAGTCCAATCCAGATGAGATCAACAAACGTTTTCCTCCTACTGAGACCAACATAGAAAAACTTCAAACAAAGCTAAAGGCAACATTGTAGCAACATATGTTACACTTCACATTCTAAATGTATCATATACAGGTCGCTCGGTGAACTTACCCGGCTGATGTTTACTCAATCCTCTCCTTGGTTAAACTTTAATCCCGTCATCTCGCCTCCTTCTTCACCATGTTTTTCCTTCACAAACTGTGAGCTTCTAGTCCAGGTGTCGAAACTTTTCTGTTACATGGCTTCTTTTCCTCTCTCAGTCACCCAGCTAAACCAGTTTATTGTCATGCTTGAGGCATGTTGGCGAGAATGTTTAAGACAGACACACACAGACACACACACACAGAGAGAGACAGAGAGAGAGAGAGACAGAGAGAGAGAGACTTGCTGTCGACCAATTTGGCCCCGCCTCGACTTTACTTCAGCTCCACACAGTTTGCTCTCCTCACAGCTCTGAGTTCATGAGGCAGCTGAACTCTGCACATCTGTTATCTGGAGCTCCAGCTGAGAAACTACTGCTGACGACACTAATTAATCCATAAACCCCTCACCCCCACTCATATTCATTAATCTTTAAAGCATTTACCATAACCTCCTTTAAAGGTCCCATATTGTAAGAAGTGAGATTGTCATGTCTTTTATATTATAAAGGCAAGGCAAGGCAGCTTTATTTGTATAGCACATTTCAGCAACAGGGCCATTCAAAGTGATTTACATAAACATTCAAGATACATTGCAACAAAGTGCAAAAGAACATTAAGACATAATTAAAACAGTTATAAAAACAGAAAAACAGAAAATATTAGAAAATAAAAACAAGCTAAAAATAAAAGCTAGGATCGAAGCTAAAATAGAGAATAACACACGCAAGTAAAAGTTATAGTGCAGTATAAGATAATTATTTGATTTAATAAAAGACAACAGCAAACAAGAACGTTTAAGCTTAAAAAGCTTAAGCAAGTTTAAGTGCTATATAAATTCTGTTAAAGTATCTGAAGGCTCAATCCATAAAGAAATACAAACAGACCGTATTCAGAAACGCTGTCTTTGAAACAAGCTGTCAGGATTTATGTCCATTTGTGATGTCACAAATATACAATATTTAGACCATTACTCAGTTTTAAACGTAAACATTCTAAATGTGTCCCAGTTTATTCCTGACTACAGTGTATGTGAATGACATCAGCTGACAGGAAGTAAACATGGACCCAAACTGTTGCCATGCAACGCAATTCTGTTGCAATTCCATTGAAATGCACTAAAACGGCGCGTTTCAGACAGAGGGTAAATACAGGTATATTCAGACAGACAAGATGAGGAAAATAAAGTTGTTTTTTAACATTACAGTATGTAAACATGTTCTAGTAGAAAAACAAAATACAAATATGAACCTGAAAATGAGCATGACAGGAACGAACACTCTGAAATGTTGAGGGGTGGCACCTAATTATAAGTAATTACACCCAATAATGATAATTACATTTGATGGAGGAAGACAATTAGTTGTAATCCTTATAGGTTATGATAGTCATTTGTAATTGCTGCACTGGAGAACAACTTGTAACTGGAAAACAGGTTACCTCTTAAACTGTATGAGTTTACTTGATTTTTGCTTATTTATTACGCAACCATTAACTGATGACCCTGCCCCATTTACCTAAACAATGATATCGATCATTGCATGGCCCGCCAAAAATGATCAGACCGGCAAAACAAACAACTAACAAGATGTCGAAGTAGCACTTCAAATGGGAATTATATCAATCAACCAACCTCTAGTAAAGAGTGCAGGAAGACTTAAATGCCTGGATGATAACAAAAAAAATCGTATTGTGTTAACCTCAAATGCCTTAACGTGATGATGATATCAACAAAAAATGGAGGTACTGGGTGAGGATGAGCATTAGCCTGCCATTGATGAAGGTGCAGCACAAGGTGGCCAGGCCAAAGCCTGCGGGAGCAGCTTCTTCTGCCAACATTCATTCTTTTGTGTCTTGTCATGGTTCATTAAAAATCTCTCTTGTGCAATTTAATAATGTCTATAGACTGAAATGATATTACCACACCAGACAGGATGTGAGGTATCATTCCTGTGTGGTTTTGTGAGAGTTCTTTTGAAGTTGGAGGAAGGCCATCAGTATCTCCAAGATAGGACCTTGTAGCACATGTTTTGTTAAACCCTGAAAGGCGAGAGCCAAAGACAGACCAAATAAAGCAATTTTCCTTTAATGGGTGCTCCACACTAAGACCTAAAATAGCCTCGGCAGGATGAAATCTGATGACTAAAGTAAAGGAAGTGATGCAACGTAACTGCTCAAGTGAAGACTGGAAGACAGTCCCTCATTGTTCCCTTCAGGCACCACCCAAGACACACAGAGGAGGAGTTGGAATTGAAACATAAAATTAATGCTATAGTTGCTACACTACCGCACCATTCCCTGCATACTATTTTGACCTCCTTAGCTCTAAAAAAAAAAGAAAAAGCATTTAATGTCCTGCCTTTTGGTTTTGTGACTGGCAGCTCTGATTATGAAACATACACTTAGCCAATCACTGAATCATAGCTGGATCCCTCCCCCTTCATAAAACATCTCCAGGAATGTATGAATCAAACAAACAAAGTGTAACTATGTGATAAAGCAATCTCCATCGACGTGAACTGTTACTGTTGAAGGTGAATAAAGACGTAGTATCCCTCGCAGACACAGGCAACAGAGCAGATTATACTGATAACCAGACTGTAGAAAGTCTGGTTTACTCAAAGTGTTAAGAGATACAGTTCATGCCTGTTGGACAAAGCCTTACACACCTGGGGTCAGTTTACAGAGTAAACAGTACATGTTATCAAACTGAAGGCTGTGCTTACGCCACGTGTACTGTAGAAAAATCCTACGATCCTGCTCGTAATAACTAGTGTTGACATCTTTCACACCAATGCAGATGTGACAGATGCCAACCTCAGAGGCTTGGGCTTTAATGAATATCCAGTGTGCCATGTGTCAGACCCCGTAAAAGCAAAACAGATCTATGAAGCTCTCACGTATCTGCTGGAAGAGGTCAGTAGCTAACACACTGTTTAGGTGAATGAACGGTAACACACATTTAATTCACAGCAGAGAAGAACAGCTCCTGGTGAATGCTTAAAAGTTATAAATAGCAAAAATACAATACCCAATAAGGTAGTTTCTCTATTAAGGAATGCTGGAGCATGACCCTTTCTATTAGCAGAGCTCTGATGTGCTGCTTTCTGCCGTGAAGCTGAAAATACAACGGCAAGGCATTATACACTTTGAATTGCCAGTCAGTTGCCAGTTACTAAACATAGGATGTGTTATCAGTATCACTAATGTATCGAATGCAAGCTTTGGGGAGTGAGTACATGGATTTTAAACACTTCCCAGAATAACAGTGGTACAAAAGTTATGAAAGTACAACAAAATGTTAGATTTCTCACTCTGTTTTCCCTTCACAAGGTTGAAGTCAAACTCATGTTTGTGAGAACCTTTGAAGTGCAACAGGTCGCTGATAAGCTGAAAGGTATTGCAGAAAAAATATTGATTACTGTTGGGCGATAGGATCAAAACATCAGCTATTGGCAATAGAGACCTGTAGAGACTTTGAGCGATTCAAATAAATTCAGGGATGCCTTCACAATGTCCCACACAGAATATAATAACTTACACGCACTGCTCCACTGCGGCTTTCCAAACGATATCATGTGATATCACAAGGATAACTCTAGGCTATGACGTCAAAGCAATAGATTACCACACAATGGAGAACCTTAAAAGCATAACTTCAATTGGAGGATGGGATCGGACGGGTGTCAGCAGGACTTTTTTAGTGTGAGCACTTGCATGCCTAAACAAGTGGCATAAAAGTTTTTTAGCCACACTACCAGCATGACTCTCAGGGAGGAAATGTCAGTCAGTCGGTTTTTGGTCCAGACTGAAACATCTCAACAATTATTGGATAGATTACCATAATAATTTGTACAGACACTCATGGTCCTCAGAGGATGAATCTGACTGACTTTGGTGATCCGTTTACCTTTCCTCTAGCGCCACCATGAAGTTAACATTTGTTGTTTTAAAATTAAATGTCTCAACAACAATTAGATGGATTGCCATTAAATTTGGTCCCCACATTCATGTCCCCCTCTGGATGAATTATAACTGCTGATCCCCTGACTTTTCACCCAGCACCATCATGAGGTTGAAGTTTTAATCTGCCCAATACTTTGATTTATGACCAAAGAGCTGCAAAACTGGTGACATTCTCATCAGCCTCAGCTGCACTTTGTGATTAGTGGTCATGAGCGAGTGTTAGCATGCTATCAGGCTAAACTAAGATGATGAACATGGTAAATCGGCATGTTAGCATTGTCTTTGTGAACGCATTAGCATGCTGATGTTAGTATTTAGTACAGCCTCTACCATAGATTGTACTCTCAATGTGCAAATTCAAACCCCTTGACCAGCTGCTGGTAAAGTACCACCACTTTTTTGTTGTTTATCTAGGAACGCAAGTGTTCATCTTTTGTTTAGAGCATGTCTCAAGGTTTTTGTCGTGCTGATAGGGAGAGAGCAGGAGGAGGAGGAAGAGGATGGGAAAACGAAGGAAAAAGGAAGCAGCTGCAGAAGCCATTTCTAGATGCATCATGTTATGGAGCGAACAGGAAGTCTTGGCAGTTTGCAAAGAGGTGAGATAATGCTTTCCTACAGAGATGATGGCGATAGTAGGAAGATGATGAATTAGCAGATACAAATGAGGACAAGTCACTACACTCGGACTATTACTTGTAGTGTAGTGATGACTGGCCTTGATACATACACCATATTAGTACACATTCCTGTGAGTTGGTTGAGATTATAAAATTCTTAGACATAATTAAAAAAAGTACAAGAAAACTCATTTAATTTAATTTTAGATCAGTAGTCAATGTGTGAGGTGCCACCCTGATCATTAGAGGAAAGACAGGCGCCTCTATATTTGTCACTTAGAGAGGCCATGACAAATTCCACACATGACTGTATTCCCACATTTTTTGTCGCTAAGAGATACTGTATACCTTTCAGCCCCCTTGTCATTGGCTTCAATGGCAGTGATCACTCAGCACAGCTTTGTCAGAGGAGAGGGTGGGGGAGACATAAACACAAAGGTGAGACAAAACCACAGCATTGGAGACAACAGGCCCTTGTCAGAGTGGAATGTAAAAACACACAGCAGCATGGAGATGTGGAATCGTTCCAGGTCGTGTTTAAGCTATAGGTGCATTTGCGTGAGACTTGTTTTAAGCATGTATTTGAAGGTCGTGTTGGGCCGACTGCAACTGGGTGCTGACCTCGTTCAACACAATGAGCGTGCTACTGAGCAGCAGGTGTGCATTTGTATCTGATTTGCTTGTTGACAGTGTTTGTGTATTTAGGAGCTCTGTGTATGTGTGCGCTATTACAGGAAATGCAGTTGTGGGAGAAATACTAAGGCGCTGTCCCGGGCTCTGAAACAGGGGACATGGAGACCGATTTTGCGCCACGAATCAAAGCTTCGAGTACCTTCGAATATTTCTCACCGAAGCTTTAGAGCCCAACAAATGGTATCTGGGACAGCCCTAGTGTACATCACTTTACTGTTGAGGCTGGTAAAGGTGGAGCTAATTTTAATTACTTTATATTCTGCTGGGTAGCTTATTTTATAATAATATATCAGAATGTAAGAATTTATCAGAGTTTATTTATAATTTGGATTAACAAAATGAATAGCTGCAAATAAACATAGTGGAGTAAAAAGTACTATATTTACCTACAAAATGTGGTGGAGTAGAAGTGTAAATTAAGGTGAAATGGAAATACTCAAGCAAAATATAAGTACATGTAAACTGTACTTAAGTACGGTACTTGAGTAAATGTTAGTTACATCCAACCACAGAAGAAATGTGTATGTAAAAATGTATAATCTCTTTTTTCAAAGAATCATATTCAATATTATTTTTTTCTGCTCAGTGCGCGTGAATGCTTCTGTGCACCATCACATTAGCATGCATGTTTGTGTGTGCCTGTCATTGCGTGTGGCAGGTCGCTACAAGAGTGGCAGTGGCTGCTCTCCGAAACATGTTGCCATCTAAGTTTCAGTGAAAGAAAACAGAAAAAGAGAGTAGGAACAAAAGGAAAATGAGGCCTTTACTGACCTGTGGAGACACACAACCAGTTTGGACCCCACCCAGACTCTTGTTGGTTGAAGACATTGTTTGCAGTTTCATCCTTTCAAAGAGTAAATTTACACAGACTAGATGGAGAATAGCTGCTGACATTGACGTCATAATTGCTGTCGGACAATAGAAAAGATGAAGAACAGGTGACAGCGACCCTGCTTTACATTTTGCAGTGTTGACTTCCTTCCGTCACTTTTATTTACTTGCCTAATTTCTTTCCAGTTCTATTGTATTGTATCCTGCGGCACATCCTGCAGCTACAGCACATACTGGAATGTCCTGCATTGAGTCAAAGGGATACATCTCAGGATAGACATCATATCCCCCCAAATACATCTCAGATGCAATGACAAAACAATGGCTGGCGTTTTCCCTTGGCCTAAAGGGAGAGGTGGACATCTGGATTTAATGATCGTATAGTTCATGTAGGAAAATGTACTTGACATCATAGTGATGTCACTCCTATCTCTGTGGGCGAACCCTGTGGTTCATGCAGAAAGAGGCGACACGGAGCAGAACGACCAGATCACTGTATGCAACAAAAATACAAAGTATTGGAGTAGTAGTAGTGGATTTATCAGAGTCACATTTCGGCCACCTGTTCGTCAGCTCCAAAACTGACTTCCTTTCAACTCCAGTGACCTTTCAGGTTGAGTTGTTTGCTTTTATGGCCTGTGCTTTTGTCAGTCTGTGGTTAGCTGGTTCATGGCACTGAAGTCATGTTGGCAGACGCTCAGCACAACAAGCTGCTCAACTACTAAACCGTGCCAAGTTCGCTTTCAGTGCTACCTAGTAGGATTATACTGTAGCATAAAATGTGGGATAGGTTACACAGAAACACCCAGTTTTATAGCTGAGTTTCCCTCGTTCAGATGCTGTCCTGGCATATGGTGGGATTTGCAGGATCCAAAAGGATAACAGGTCAGAAGTATGATGTTACTGCATGAGAGAGTGATCTTAGTCTGTTTATCAATCTGAGTTTCAAACATCAAAATAAGCTTTCTAAAGTTTAAATAACATTCTGTTCGACGGCTGCATTTATCTATATATTTGCAGTAGATAGCCTTGTCAGGTGGAGTCTTGTAACCAGGCTCCAACACCTCTCCGCTACATGGACCCTAAACATAGGAGCCTGAAAAACCTGACAGTAGCCCTCGAAGGGTCAATCAGATTAGAGTCTGATTATGTCAGCACCCACACTTTTTACCCTCACAATCTCAGTCCTTACAGATCTCTTTGCTACGCATAAAGGAGGACTGTGGAATCAAATAAACATAATACACATATATTATATATATTCTTTTCTGTTTCATTCTTAACTCCAACACAAATTTAGGATTGAGTTTTAAATATAGACCGTTAGAAACTCAACCCAGATTTATTTTCCCCCTCCTGTCCTCTGTTTATTAGTTTTCTTCATGCCGGTATTTGAGGATAGTGTATTCAGGTTGGACTGCATTGAGAAGCTCTCCCTGGTCATGACATCCAAACAGCGCCACTCCCCGGATAGCCTACTCGCAGCATTTTATTCTATTGAGGTAATGCTGCCTGAGGACAAAGTTTAGCAGCCTAGCAACATAATTTTGGCAGCTACTGTAACAACCACGGAGGCTAGGTAGAGCTCCTCATACAATATATCTGAGAACATTTGTATTTTTGCAGATTTGGGACCACCGCAGTTCTGCTGACCTTCCCAAAAAGACAAGGCTCTGTGAGGAATGCAGACACGTACGTGGTCTGGCCAACTATGTGCACAGTTAAAGACTACAGTGAATCCCTTGGAAGTCAACATGCTGGGGAAGGCAGTGCAGAAAAATGTAACCGTTTAACTAATAATATCCAGAGTTTTTTTATGTTTTCCCCACATTTTTGTCATGTTAAAAGATTTCATTTTGTAATCTTTTTTTTTCTGCCCATATTTAAGATAATAAACAATAGAGATTTCCCATAATGGGTTAACTTTTCTGGAGTGGAGTAAATCCACTTTACATACAAAGGACTTAGTAGGAATGTTGTACATATAGATTAATGGACCTGGAATTTGGACTTCATTGGGTTAATATTATACACGAAATTCTTCACTAATTCACATTTGAAGGAGACAGTAAAACATTGGTAATACTGGGACAAAGATTAATTTATTTTTTGTTTTGCTTAATTTTATATACATAGCTTACATATAACTATTGGTAGGCATAGTTGCCAGGACAAGTATTGATCTGTAATTGATTCTGACCTCTGACCTTTTTGCAGACCAAGTTAAAGATTCCTTCCCCGGGGGGACAATTTACTCTTTTTATTACTTTACATTGTGGCCTAAGTGGACACTTTAAGGTGTGCATTCCAGAGCTGAACATACCAGAGACAAAAAACACTTATCTGTGTATTATCTTTTTTTATACTTAATTTTTTCCCTTTTTTCGAGGTTGTTTTCATATATGCAATTTACAGTTATTAATTACAGCAGTTTATAAACCAACTTTTAAGTAGTTGAGCTTATAGACAAACTCAAGAAGAAAACAACTT
>CAKAKQ010040123.1:5750-16020 GCA_916700675.1 Helicolenus avius
ATATCATTACCCATTGGACTCGAGGTCTTCCACCACAGAGGACTACAGTGATATTTTAGCAAACGTTAACAGTCCGGTTGTTACATTTGGCTAAATTGCTCAACATTTTCATTGGTGTAAACACATTTTTTCGTCGCCAGAGTCCAGACTAATAATCTTCACCTGTCTTCAGATTTGAAACGCTTCCCTCTGTTGGTGGTGCGTTCAGGTATTTTGGTATAAACACATTTTTTTCGCCAGAGTCCAGAGACCATTAAACTCAACCTGAATTCTTAAGAAATCGTTTTGGTTTTGATCACAATAATTGCTTGTTCTGTGATGAACACATTGAAACTGCAGAACATTTATTGTATGAATGTATTTTTGCTAATGCTTTCTGGGATGATTTGCATTATTGGTTGTCCACTAAATTTGTACATCTTTCTAATCAAAGGTTCTCTACGTGGTGCGTTCAAGTTTTTCACAACACAAGCTGCCTGAACCTCATCATGTAGGGCACATTGCAGTCCAGAGAGGACGCTGTTTTGCTAATTTGAAGATAGCCAATAGATATTGGAAAAATGGGGAATGGTGAGAGAGCAACATCCAGGGGTTGTAAATATAGACAGCTCAAACTGCATTGTGTCAGGTGCAACAGCTCTCTTCCATGACACGTGTATGCCAGGAAATTACATTTGGTGTAACTCGAAAAGGTAAGCCCATCTCCATCTTTTTTTTTGGTAAAATAGTTAATATAATAATAATGATAATTTTCTTTATTATTTTTGTCATATGCAATGATGATTGTTAGGTAATATGTATGGTGATGTTAATCTGTCAAGACCAAGCCCCCAGGAAGAGCGCCAGGCTTTGAATCTAATTTGACATAGTGGCCAAACGGTGGAATTACAACTTCTGGGTCCGTCACGTGATGCCATTGGGCCCAAAATTAAATTTTCCCAAAGACTCACATTGGGAAAAAGCTTGTAAATCAGCAGATAATTTTTTTTACGTAAGTCAACTTCGCACTACGAACACTTGAATAACCCTTATTTAACTGGGAATATTACATATAAGAATTCCAATATGTCATTTCCATGGCCTTGAAAGGTTCAATCAATATTTGTGAACATGAGCTACTCTCTCTCAAAGCCAGAAACCAGAGAAGTAAGTCTCACACTTGTGATATCATATGGCTATCATATATAATCATAGGGTTCGTCTGGAGCTGCTCCATAGACAATGAATGGGAGACTGATTTTGTTGACCCACAGAATATTTGTTTTCTTTTTTTTTTATACCCCATGAGCTTTATCCTATTGTAGTATTGTCAGTTGTGAAACAGAAAATGTTCCCATACAGTATACTCAGATCATTTGTCTTAGACCATAGAAATAACATTTATGAATTTTGAAAATGGGCGTAGTTCCAGTTTAATTCATCATTTCCTAAGAGTAGTAAAATGCACTAATAGCCAAATCCAGAGTTATAATGGACTGTTGTTAGCGAGTCAAGACCGAGTGCTGGAAGACGGGTATGCTGGTGCGCTTGTTCTACGGCCCAATGGATCCGGGTAATTTTATACCAAGGAAGTCAAACTTTTTTGGCTTAATGTGCCACTGAGCAACTTTCATAGGAATGAACATGGCCCCGCTTACAAAACTATATCCAGTTCTCTTTATACATCCATGGTCAAGACAAGATGAGCACATCTGCGAGCCTAGTGAGCAGTCATACCTTTCTAACATAAAAGCAGCACTTTGACCCTCAGCGCGCTATCCAAGGTCCTGATAGCTTTCTCTGTGATGTCTCCTTCCCAATACAATAGCCTAAGTCACTCTTTCAAATGTAAAATCCAACACATTGTTGGTAAAATATATATATATATACGCCTAATGGTGTGTGTACTTCATTATTAGTAACTAGCGTGCAGCAGGGCCTGTCATAATAGTGTGCACTGGGGGCCATCATAACTACCTTAATCCCATTGCCAACATCACTCACTCAATGGTTTGATTTTGTTTTTGCTAAAATGCCAGTAGTAGCCTGAATAAAAGGAGAAGGGCTGGCTTCCCTTGGCTTCTTGAAAGAGACGACTGATAAGTATTTAAGCCACTGGCTCAGTCAGTCTGGGTCACTTGATTTCAGTTTGGGCCCAGTTTAATGTTGGAGTTTCAACAGTCATGTTGAACAATTGGGGAACTTCACTTTAAGATACTTAATAATATATCCAACTGCCATTTAACATAAAATACTGCTGGTAATTTTTAAAGAAAGAGAAGCTGTTGTAGCATTCCTCTTCATTTATTATAGTCCTCAAATCTAAAATACACCAAGACCACTGAAAACCAAAAGTACATAACTATTAAAAATAGTTCCACTGTATCTTCTTTATTATGTTTCTTTATCTTTTTCTGTTTTCTTTCTTTGTTTTTCCCCTCTTTTTATGGTCTCTTTTTACTACAACCGAATACATTTATCAGCTTTTTCAATAATCTAAGGTGGCACCTCCAAGACGCAATAATAAATCTGTATTTGGAAAGAAAAACTTGAGATCATAAAACATGCCCGCAAATGCTGCACAATGCTACTAAAAATACTTCTGGGCAATTCTCACCTTGTAAATGTCAAGACCTATAATTTAAACCTTAAATTAATGTGAACACCTCCAGCTCACATAATTCAGCAGGACTGGCTCACTGCAGGCTGGTGTCACAGGCGCGGATTAATGTAACAAAACCGAGCCACAAAATCGACTGTAGCGATGAAATGCTACTGTATTTATCTTGTGGAGTTTGAGCTGCGCTGCTGCACCTTTGAGACACAAGATCAGCTACAGGTTTATACTCACTAAGACTGTGGATTTCAGTTCAAGAGTGATGAATACTGAAAAAGCAGTTTATGTGTTTATTTTTCCACACCAAAGCAACAGGATACCAGCTACTTATTTCCCCATAAGGCCTCATTCAGCATGTTGGATTAATGCACTATATTACAGACAAATGACCACAGACCTGTATCTGTCTTATAGCATGAGTTTGGTTTGGCTATGACATCTTTTTTTTTACTAAATGGTCAGGAGAAACTGTTGAGAAATTTGGGATATTTGTCATGACACCTGTCACATACAGTACATCACCATTTGTCACTTTGATTTTTTCACTCATTCCAAATAAATCAGCCTTTGTAGCAATTGAATTCATTATGGATCTTGTTTAACATGCAAATTTAAATGAGGTGAATGAATGTACCGTTGCATAATGTTGTTTCACTTTTATGTGAGTTATTGTGCACACATATTGTAACCCAGTGTATTTTTATATATCTACTGTTGATGATTAAACCATATTATTTGCTTGCTGTGTATTACTGTCTTGTTGGAGAAATCAACAATGGAAAATAATCAATTCAAATTTATTATCGTTTGCTTTCCATTTCGTAAAGACATAGGTGACATAGCCCTGTTTTTCCCCTTCAAATTGCAGCTCCCCTCTCTTTCCGCAGGGCTGTGGCCAACAGCTCGTTGCTGAGTGTCCAGAGAAATGTCAGAATGCCGACAGGTTGTTATCATCAGTGCCCTTATCTTCCCCTTGCAGGTGCACCGGCACAGAAAAAAACAGCCAGCACATCCCGCCAGTCAAGGTTTTACGGCCTACTGCAGCAGACATGTAACTCTATCAGGTGATCAACTCCACACTCATAAAAGAGCAACATGTAGCATATTCCAAGCTAAATTAAGAATAATAAAACCTTTTTTTCTTTTTAAGTGGACACAGGAGAGGTATTGGTCAAAATTGTATGGCATGGTGAGATTTTGTGCAGTGATTGTATTATTTTCTTTTGACGGTGGGTAGTTGTTAGTTGGTGCGACATTTCACTCAGAACCACAACCCCATGTTACCATCAGAGTAAAGATTAGGGGATGACCAAAGTCATTAGGATACAACGTCTAGTGGTTCCCAACCTTTTTCGTTAAAGGACCCCTTTTATATCATTAAACTGAAGACCCCTGACTAAGTGACATATTTTATAGATACTTCATATTATATTTTATGCATAACAATAACAGTACAGAACAACTGATAAACAATGAACCCAAATAGTGAATGCAAATGAGTGACTTGGATGAGTTTTGAGCAGATTAATTCCTGTGAATATTGAATCAGAGACAAGTTTTCCCGTTATTTTTTAGGGACTTTTAAAGGGACTCTCTGTAAGAATCAGAAATTGAATGTTAACAGTGACACTTGTGGCCGTTAAGTCGATAGTCAGCGTCCTGTTGCCCGCTCTCGCACTACTGACACACACAAGACTGAACGTGATTGACAGGCATCGTGTTGATTAACATAACATGAGCCAGATAAAACCACAATATCAATATATATTTCACATGCTTAGCAGTAATGTTAGATTACCAAACAAAGATCCCTCCATGAATCGAAGGCCCGGCCGATGTTGATCTTAGTGTTAACTTTTCCTACTTCAGCCTCCCAAACGTGGTCAGAAGGCACAGGGGAGACACCGTAATCTCCTGGGCCGTAGTCGATAACGTTACTCACTCCGTCATTTCACTCAGCAGCAGGAAAACAAGACACAGGAAACCTCTGTTGGTCACATTACTGTTTTGCGAGTCGGGCTTCACTGGATATTATTTTTTTTTTGTACTTCCATGGAGTTTGTGTTGGAGTCTGAGTTGTGGTGGGGTTTGCTCGTTTGTTGGCGTTAACAGACTAATTTCTAACTGAACGTTAGCGTCAGCTAAGGCACTTGCGAGCGTGCATGATGTCACATCTGTTGGATTTTCCCAGAAAAATGGGCCCGGGTTCTTCACATTAAAAGCAGTCTACAGGCTGATAGAAGAAACCAAGAAAGTCTCGGAAGGTCTCATTTTTTAGGTTAGGTTACAACCACACATTGGCAATAAAAACGAATCATACATGTAAAAAGCTACATACAGTCATTTTAATAGAATTATCTGTCTTTTTTTTATTTTAACAATCATAATAGTCTTCTTTTTTGACAATCTCAGTGTTTTCTTCTCCCTGACGTTTGGCCATTGTTCTATCAGCTCTTTGGTTGTTTTAACTGCGTACTTTTCTAATGCAGGACGAGGCTGTTTAACAGAGAGGGAAGGCTCTGTGAATAGCTTGTATTCAGGTCTTCACCATGCCCTTATCCCGTTTATATCTTAAATAACAATCCAAACTTCATTTAGTTTTCTTCACAGAAATGAATGAAATGCTGACATAAAGGCCAACTGTATATTTTTGGAAAAACGTAAAACTTATACCCCTTAAAATCAAGAAAGCATTGCAACCCCCAGTGAAGCTTCGGCGGCCCCTAGTGGGGGGTGGGACCCTCAGGTTTTGAACCAGTGGTTTAGGAAACATGAATGTCAGTAGAAAATTTTCAGTAGGCGTTGGAATATTAGCACTAGAGGAAAAGTCAGAGGATCATCAAAGTCATTAGGATTCATCCTTGGGGGACCATGAATGTCTGTGCAAGATTTCCATCCAGTAGTTGCTGAAATATTTCAGTCTGTGATGCTACAATCCACAGATCTCACAGGAACTATTTTTTTGTTACAAAGTAGTCACTATAAAAACATTGTTTCTGGAGAGACATATTGCTGAAGTTGATGAATTTTTAAAAGTGCAATTTTTCAATGCTGTGAGCACCACAAACCAAATTCTCTTCACCTTCATTTCAGAGATGAATGTCCCAAACCAAAACTGTCTGCATAGCACCGGAGTTATGTCAAAAAAATGTTCTTTTGTAATTCGGATGAACCAACATTTTCACCTTTTATTATTTGTAGTATTTTTCAAATATCAGTCCAATTGGAAAAAAAAAGCAAGGCCAGGCAAGTTTTTAAAGGAGTAAAAAGAAATGTAAAGAAGTTCTAGCGAGCCAGCGCTGAGCTAAGGGACTCCACTTACATTTTAAGCATCCAAATCAAAGCATCATCATTTGTAAAAGAGATCAAGCAATGTTTCTGCATTAAAATTTAATTCAAACTTAATACAGGAAATGATGGGACCCTTTTTTCTTCTAAAGGTTTGTTTAATCTTCACACACATGCCAAAAAAAATCTCTTTGATCCTCTTCTCCCCTTTAATCAGGGTACATGCTCTCATGCCCCCCTCCCTTTTCTGTCTCTCATTCAGACTTGTTCCTCCTCAACCCGTCTGTCTCCTTGTACTGGTTTCATTTCTGTTGACAAAGCATTAGAGAGCCCCCATGTCTTGTCTTGCCTAATTGGTCCATGTGGACTAATTTAGCATCTAATTACCAAGCTAGTTTTCATGCCTCTGAATTTTCAGGGTCGTGTTTTGCCTTTAGATAACTTTCCTCCCTCTCAAGGCTATAGTTGCTCACATTTCAATGAACCATACGACTAATTGTGTATTGTAATAGCTATAAATAAAAGTTAAAATACAATAATGGCCATGACTTGGAAGCAAGACCTAAATACACCCACAAGTAGCAACATGGGGTTACAGGAGAGCCTAGCTTCTTTTTTTTTTTTTTTAAACCCATAAACACATGTGAGCATGTCAAAATAGCTTGTCATTGAGTTGTGGTCGCTAATGCAACTACTGAGAACTTGAAGGTACAGTGTGTAGGTTTTGTTGGCATCTAGTGATGTGGTTGCAAATTGCAACCAACTGACTACCCCTCCGCTCACTCCTCCCTTTCTAAGACTGCGATAACGTGAGCCACCAAGTGCAAAACCGTGGTAACGCCATTCGCCTTGCTTGGTTTGTCCATTCTGGGATACTGTAGAAACATGACGGTGCAACATCCTCGTGAAGAGGACCTGCTCCCTATGTAGATATGAAGGGCTCATTCTAAGCTAACGAAAACACAATGATTCTTATTTTCAGGATATTATACAATAAAGAAAACATAGTTATGAATATGATATTCCATTTCTGCTAATAGCTCCCCCGACATGTTACACACTGTTCCTTTAAATGGCTCAGAGCTTAGATAATTTTACAGCTGACTTACTTACAGTATGGTCAGATAATATACTGAAGCAATATTGCAGTACACGTTGATACATATTCAAATTAAAATAGATTTTGGTTTACAGATATTATTTTTAATAAGAAAAAAATAAAAACAAAAACAAACACACAAACAAACAAAAAACAGACAGAGAGACACAGTATGAAAACAATGTAACTTAGAATAAAGACTTTCTACTGACCTAAAACGGCTGAAGCTATAGCCTACCCTAGCCTAAGTCTTATACCATCTTATCACTTGTTTGGTGGTTGGGTTGCTAAATTGCTGGAGATCTTACAAACAAATTAGGCCTACTTTTAGTTCAGATGAACATAATCACCATACTAGGCAAGTTAATGGAGGTAAATTTATATTGCCTGAACTGGAAACAAGAGAAATTGAAAAATACAGTAATGATTGTTAGGCTATGTTTGGTTTATTTATATATGTCCATTGGTGACATATAGGCTACGAGGCACTAGCAATATTCATCTCCTGTAAAGTGATCTATTACAATGACTGATTTGGTGTTATGGTGTGCTGGACTTTGATTTGATGTTATCTGTTAATGTAATTGAACCTCAACAACTATGGAACAAGTTACCCTCTGATATACACACTGTCACTGTATTTTAATACAATAAAATGTCGATGATTGATTGACTGACCAAGAATTGCCTCTGGTTTGATGAAGCTAATGTTGTTTGTTTTGCTTATTGTGCTTAAAAGAAACATCAAATACTAAAGCCAATATTCTGAACATACATTTTTATATTTGTACAATAAATTAGGCTACTACTGTTTTTGTGTGTAAAAAAAAGGTAAAAAAACGAACAAAAACAAACACATGCACCACCCCCCTGGCACCATAAATGAGTCAAATCAAACACACCCAACACGTGGATGCTGGGTGTGGCTACATGCTACTTTCAGTGAGGCCTTTGAGGTCTGTCTGCTGTCTGGGAATGTTGAGCGCTCAGAGAAGTTGGACCTGGAGCAGATTGCAGAGGACGTCAGACAGGTGTTCAGTTTCAGACAGGTGAGTACAACATGTGATGGTTCTCACCTTAACGTTGTTTATTATTGTTTTAAATGTTTATCAATGTCCCTGTTGTTGTTGTTGGTGAAACTGTATTCTGCTGTATTCCTCCTGCAGCCGCATTTTGTTGCAACCTGCCAGAGCTCTTTTTCTTTGTTGTCATTTTTGTTAATGGTCTGACTATCGTCCTCTTTTCCTGTTAAATCCAGTAGCCTGAGGCGACACTGAGGAAGGTGGTTGTGTAACTAATATAATTGATCATTTGTGGCCTTTGTAAATGCTGCAAAAGTCCATCAATAGAAGAGGAATGTATTGTTGGTTTGAACAGAAGAGCTCTGTGGTGTGATGTGTAGCTGTGTGCCTATCGTTTACTAGTCTGAGTGCATTTTAAATGCTTTTTACTTTTAACTAAGTAAATAATAAATGCACTTTCGTAACATTTATTTAAAGTAACAGTGGTTTTACTAGTGAATAGTAAAATGCTCTAATCCTCGTTCTATCCCTGATAGATTTCCCCCTTAAATATAATGGCTTCTTTGACATTAGTTTGACCCTTTTGTTTCTTTAACATGCTCATTTCTCTCAAGTCATATTGACTATTAATCAGCTTTTGCATACTTTTGCATTTTGCATACATTAGAGCAGGGCTCAGCAACCTGTGGCTCCGGAGCCACATGTGGCTCTTTAGATTAAAAAAATTCTCCAATTGTAAAAAGATGTTGCCTATACACTGAATAAAATAAACTAAAAACTTTTATCTTTTCAGTCAACCAAAATGGGCGTAATAGCCTATGTGCGACTACAGCCGGCAATGCACAGTATCCTCTAATTTTTCCGAACCTCAATAGTTCAGTAGGCAAGCTATGGAGTTTAAATCCCAATAAAGAAAAGTCTGAGGAAAACAGACAATTTAATAGTGCGTGGACAGATTAGCAGCAGCAGCTTCCAGCTAAATGTCCTGAGATATTTCTTCCATGTCTTCAATGTTTGTTTGGCCTAAAATAGCTCTTTTGATAGTAAAGGTTGCTGACCCCTGAATTACAGCACACCTGTTAATAAAGAAAATGAAAATTCCACAAGAAAAAAAACAATCTTAACATGACAGGTTTGAAAACCATTATCACAGAAGATATTTCAAGGACACATTCGACCAACTTTGTTAAATAGACTAGATTTGTTAATTAGAAGTTCTGTCCTTTGTCAAAAGCAATTAACACGCAACTTTTAATTACAGAACATGCATGTACTAATTGTGAAAGATCAAGACCACACACACTCACCGGCTTTGACTTACCACTAAATTTAGACCTATATCCTACCTTAACCTTACAGTAGGTGTTGCTTACATATTTGGTCTTTTTATGAAATTGTTTCTACTCAAGGACAACCAGAAAGTGTGTGTTTCACAGCAGCAGCTGAGAGCAGAGAAGAGTTATGATGCAAATTCATCAGCCGATGATGAGGGGAATACTGAGGAAATTAGATGTTTTTTGTGCCCGATGTTTCTCTTTAGAGAAAGGGTATTATATTGGCTGAGTGGTTTAATGAGTGACTTATAGCCTACATGTCTGTTAATCACAATTTCTGTGAATGAGAAGAATGCAGACCACAGGAACCAGGTTTAATTTAGCTTCCTGGATGTTCTGACTGGTCTGTTGGAGAGACCACAGATGGATAGAAGACACTGACAGACAAGCTGAACTTAAACCTGAAGTTGTTTCTCTTTATGGTTAGTCCCAGTTTGTGCCTCACATGTATTACCATGCCTTAGCTCTGTGACTTAAATATAATGACAGTTCATGAGAGGCACAAACTGGGGCTAGATTTGGACCAGTATAAAAAGAGAAGTTTGTGGGTCAGCATTAGAGCTGGACCCGAATATTCAACTATTAGGTTATTAGTTCGATCTATTTTCAATTTAGGTATTCGGACATTGTTTTTTTTTTTTTTTTTATAAACCCTCAGGATAACGAACATGCATAAAACAAACCAAACCTTTTGGAAAATGTATTATTCAATAACAATACAAACAATAATACTGTAGAATAACAGAATCCTTATTAATGAATGCCTTTAAGTAATCTAAAATACACATGTTGCAGCGGTATGCTGTCCATCTCAGCCGAGAATGAAGAAACGTCTGGCTGAGTCCTTCTGGAGTCATGTCATGGAGACGAGCCAAGAGCCCCCGTCGCTGTTGCTTGTGTCAGCGAAACCCATGCGAGATTCGGATCCGAA
>CAKAKQ010040134.1:0-17772 GCA_916700675.1 Helicolenus avius
ACACAGTAACGTATTACGCTACGGATGCAAACAGTCGTAGTTAACCTCTACCTCAAAGTTTTTATTTACACAGGGTTGTACCTTTGACTTTCCATCAAAGAACCAGATATTTTGTAATGCAATCATCTTTTGCTACAATGATTTAACCGGGAGAGTTTCTAATCTAGTAATTGACAGAACTTGATGCTGTGTTGTTACTAAAGACTTACGATCACATATTGGCACGTGATGGGTCCATTTGTCCAGCAAACAAGTCCTGGTGTCCTCCCTACTCACCATTTGATACCTGCAATGAACAGCACAATAACGTTTTCCATTATGAGATGAAAACACCATCAGATAAAATACCAAGGGGAGAAATACATGAGACAGATAATCTGTGAAAAAAATCAGGTTCCTCTGCCTCCGTTTAGGGTTGAGTCTAGACGGTCCCCCAAAATTTGCGAAACTCTTGTGAGATGATTAAAGTTAAGCTGGGCATACAATGTACGATTTTAGAAATGTTGTTGTGTAACTCCAACTGTACGAGTGGATTGTTTGCGCTGTAAAGCCAAAACTCAGATCGTCAGCCAAGACCTGATTGCTCACAAAATAAAACAAGGCCCGTCGGCCGCTGTGCACCGTTTTGGCTGTTGACAGTTGTCAGTAGATTTGGTCGGGTTATAATGCTAACAAGGCAGAAGCGTGCAGCCTTCATCATCTGTGCCATCCTGTCTGCTGAAACGTCTAAAAAAAGGAGCCAGCTGTTATGGACTCGCAGGTGGCTAGATAGACGCGTATGGTAGAGAGAATAAGCGGAGGTAAGCTAGCTGCGTTTTACTAAATCTATAGCTTGTACATTGTTATCTTGATAGCTACGCTCTGATTACTGAAACAAGGCACTGATGTTCAGCTGAATCAGCTCGTGGCTCTGTTTCAACTGTGTGAGAGCCTGTGGACGGCTGACCAAAATTTCTGACATGTCAGAAATTCATCCAACTGTCCAACGGCCGGTCGGGAAGAGTTAATTTGTCCTCATTCCCCCCTGTACACTGCAAGTCAAACAACGCCGGATGAAGTTACAATTCGGTCCAACTCCAAAATGAGTCGTGCGGCTCAAAATTCTGGCCAGAAACGGGCTAAAATTGTACAGTGTCTGCCCAGTTTTAGACATTAACATCAAATGGTTAAGGTTAGGATAAGTTGTCGGGCAGCGAGTCTCACGAGAATTTTTCCAAGTTTTTGCTAATAAGGGGTTAATGCAGTGTCAATCACTGCTCATGAATTCAGATCAAATCAAACTAGGCAGTGCTGATCCAAAATTAATCAAGATTCTGTTACTGTAATGCCTATTTCCCGCCCCAAATGTTTTCAGATATGCATTTCAGTGTACTGTTTAGCTGTAAAAAATTAGAACATTTGTGACCAGTCTGCCATGTTGAAAACAGTTGAGCAAAAACCAAGCACCACCCACCAGCCGGAGCAAACTTTATCATTTTACAGCTAAACAGTATACTAAAATATGTTTCTGAAAACATTTGAGGAGAGAAATATGCATTAAACAAACACAGCACTGCCTAATTTGACCGTTTGATCCATCATCAACATCACAGTGTTACAGACTCCTCAGCTCTGATTGGTTGTTTTTCTTTGGGCACGGTGGAGTCTTGCAAATTAGGATCACTAAAAGGAGGCAGGGGAACCTGATTTTTTTTCACAGATTATATACTATCAGGATATAGTGACTGAGCAAATATGACAAAAAGTTATTTTTATTATAGTTAGCAAATGTAGCTGTATATCTAGTTATTATGAATCATTCTAGATGCACATACCCTTCATTACAGAAGTATTTGATTGTTGTTCCAAAAACAAATTCTTCACCGTGGATAATTTGGTAATAGCCATTGGGAGTATCATCAGGAAGTTGACAGGGCTTTACTGGAAACAAGAAAAAAAGAGATTATTCATCAACCAGTTTCTAAATAAGGTGTTTTTTTTAATCCCTCTTTTGAACTTTATTTTTTAAGTGTTCTTTGTTGGATTTTCGTTGAAAGTGATAGCAAACTGACAGTGACAGTTTTGTTTCAGTTTTGTTCTTTTAATAAAAAATTACACTGTGCAGCAGCCATGATATTAGTTTGTTGCTTTGAAGAAGCATATTGATGTCTAGTTACTAGAAATTGTTTTTTTTCCAACTCTCTCAGTACCATCTGATTAATTACAGTTACTTTTGAAAAGTGCAGTGAAAAGTTATTCAGATATTTGCAAATGTTAGCATGTTACTATCATCTCTAAATATGAACAATTAATTGTATCCAATTACAATCGTGTCAATAATCCGTCAAACTACTCAGGACATTTGGAAAATAGCAGTATAGATCTTTTGAAAATATAATGAATTCCAGCTTATAAAAGGATTCATATTCACAACCTGATTAGTGCAGTCACCCAAGTTGCAACAAAATGAAGAGTCGAGCAGACATTTAACTCACAGTAGCAGTATCCCTGACGGAATGCCAACCAGCCTCCGCTTGAAGGGCTACATATATATCTGATGGTTGGACCTGATATATAACCAGTTTCACAAGTGAAATGTATCACCTCTCCTCCTTGGTACTCAGCTTTTTTGGTCTCTTCCGACACATGTGCGTGGGGAACATCTGGGAGCTTTGAACATGCTAATTAACAGCAACATGGGGGAAAAAAGAGGAAATTGGACATGTCTTCTCAACAGTTGTGTGCTACAGATGCTAGTCAGAGTCATATCACAACATGTGAATCAGAAGATATTTAGCTATGTGACTGATTAAGAATATAACTTTGAGACTATACTGGAAACTTACTGTAAGTAAGACAACCATCCCACGCATACACTAGATCCCTCTTCCTTTAACAATCAATTACTTAAAAAAAAGTCTGTCTTACCATTCTGTGATAAAGAAACTTTCATGCTCCCCGTCAGTAGGAGAAACAAAAGGATTAATGACAATCGCATTTTGACGAGCAGCTGTGCAGTGACAAACAAGACTCTAATTGAGGCTAACTTCGTTGTTGAACTCTGCCTCTCTCTTTCTGTGTGTTTGTCCCCAGTTGCAGCCTTATGGGAGTACCGAGGGTCACAGCATGGCCTGCCCCGTGGGATTGCACAAGAATGCATGAACACAACATGACGCAGGGGAACACACACAGCATGCACTGTTCACTTAAGCAACACTGAAAGCTCCAGAAAAGGTCATGTGCAGTATCTTTTGTGCAATAATAAATAATGTAAAGACTCTTCATGATGTATTTCTTTGGTATCATATCAAATTAATTCTTAAAATGCTGCAAGGGAGTCTGCTTTCTGATAACATAACATAAATAAATGTCAGGGGCATATTTATGATAAATCACATCAAGTTTGACCTGACAGGGTCAGAAAAATTAATAATAAATCTAATAAAGAACAGCGTTAAGGCAAATATAAATTGTTTTGCTTGAATGCAGTTCATATACAAGACTGATTTAGGATTATCTTGAGCCAGCTTTGAATAAAAACAGAACTTAAAGCTGAGTGTCTGATATGTTTGTGAGTATTTGCTGATGATGAAACTGTTTGTCCAGTTTGATTACCACGTTCAATATGCCGGGAATAGTGTCGATACTACAGTACAAAGTCCATTGTAAAAATCATTAAAAGCAGTCAATGAAGGGATTAAATGGTACTGAGAGTTTTCTATTGCACTATAATGATTCATACTTAAAAGTACATAATGAGCAATGCTGCTGAGGAAATTTCACAATTGAGTTCCTTCAAAACATGGGTCACTTGTTATTCTAAATCCAAACCCCCATTCTTACCATAACCTAATTTAAAAGGTGCTAAATGGGAGATTTGGACTAGCCATCCAAACACTACCAACCCTATCTTTAATTTACAGAGGGCAGTTAAATATTTAGTCCTAAAAACATTTTAAAGAGTAAATTACAAACTCTGTAGTTTTATTGATTGTTTTCTCTACGGCACTTTTATTTAATTTGCTGCATTTGGGTCAACTTACAACATAACTAAATTAAGCACAACACTATTTTCATTCTTATATGCAAACAAAGAATGTATATTGCTAAGAAATGAAAGTTAATTATATGTTCCACTGCAACACCAGTGCCAAGCAGCAGAGCTACCCTTCCGCCATTTTGGACTGAAAGCGACTAACGGATGCCAGTAAAACCTTCGCCTAAAAAGTGCTGTAGAAAAGTAAAACAACATTTTTTTCTATTCTATTGCCAGAATTTAAAAGTCTCTACCAAACTGGCCTGTGTTGAACAATAAGAATATTATAAATATGCAGACTATTATAACTATTTATTGACTTACATATTTGTTTATTAAACTTTTTTGCTTGGCTTTTCCCCAGAGGATCATATGGACATAAATGGAAGTTAGAAAAATCCATCACAGATTTTGAGAGCAATCTCAATCTTTTTCATGTCAAGGACCTCCAGAATCGATGTCCAATAGACCACAGACCATGGATGTATAAGAGGTTACGACCTGTGCTTTTGCCCTGCGTGTTAGTAAATAGACCACAACTACATTAAATTCTGTTTATGTCATGCTACTAGCACTACTAGCTACTGGCCGATAGCCGGTTGTTTGGGAACAGAGACGTTAACACATCCACCACGGTACAGGCTTACAGCATACAGCCGATGGGTGAATTATAAGATAATAACACTGATGAATTACAGTCTATATATCCATTATTATTATAGTCGCATACAGCTGAACCGGATATGTCATATGAGCGTGCAGGGCGGTGCAGTCCCGTGGGTCTGATGCACGTTCATTATGCTGAGGAAAATAACTAAAGAGATGAAGAAAAGACGTCTCTTTATAGATCCATGGCAATGGACTCATTGCCGTTTTCGGTCCAAAATGGCAGGAGCGCTACCGCAGTGCCATCTTGGCCATTGTCAAAAACATACCTGAGTTTCGCCTCTTTGCTTTTATACTCTTTGACAGAAAAGTTCCTAGAATCAAGACGTTTGCTGAGTCACTGCCTTCTCATAAAACGTTCCTCAAAACGCCCGATTATCAATATCATTACAGGTTGACAACTGTAATGGGAGTGAGCGGTGTTTGATCTAAAAATGCTGTTTTGTCACTCTGGACATGATTTAAAAGATTCCACTTTATAATAAGCAGCATTTTAATGCTTTATTGCTACACTTTGGCCAGAATTTGAAAAAACAAACAAACAAAAAATCCTTGATATTGGCAAAGGGTTTTAATTTGGTTTATTCATATTTTGACAAAGGTTATTTCTTTGCCTTCAAGTTTTTTCATGAATGCCCTTCCACGAAAAACAATGCTGGGTAACTGAAATTTACGAGATTATCCTTAAATTCAAACTTCACATAACTGGGTCACATTATTGAGAGAGACAACTGACACATAATATTTTCTTCCAAGATGAAAACCAGGTTTGAAAACTTGAAGCCACTGTTGACACTTTGTTTGGAAACTGTATGTTTATTCCTATGAATTGATTGGTTGGTTGTAATTCATTGGCTTTGGAAATTATTAACAATTCTGCACCAACACACAGCTTGGCACAACAATTTCACATCTTAAATGCTCCAAATGTCCCTAATATATAGTCATTATAGGCCTGGTTTTCAGAATAAAAAAGTAAAAAGACCAAATAAAGCCTTTGTAATTTTCTCATCTTTTATTCAATATGGCAAAGCTGTATAATTACAGATCTCTTTATTACACAAAGCTTGATTCAGTCATTCAATGTCTAACGATTGAATGTATCAGGATATTTATCAAGATGATACATCAGTATGAATAATCCTTTGGCAAATGCTGCTTTGTTTCTCCAAAAAAACTAGAAAAGTTGTTTAATAAGCATTTTTATTGAGACTTCTTTGGACCACGAACCATATCAGCATCACTGATGAGTGGGAGCTGCGGGATCTGTGGGAGAAAATCTCTGTGTTCAGCATCACATCTCAACATGCAATGGTTGTAAATCAATAAAATGATTTACTCTGAGTTGCCAAAGGACATGTGTCTTTACTTGTATGATTCGGTTAAGGATAATGTTACACAAGCACATTTTATTTGTTCATGTTTCGTTACTCATTGTGTTATTTGGTGCATGTTCGTCAACTTAAGACTGATTTTGCACACAGAGAAAGGACTGTGGATTTTGTTCCCATCTTTTACAGTGTAGTTGCACTACAAAATTATCACATTATGGCCTGCATGTAGAGGAGTGATTACAGTGACCCAGAACTCTTTCAACCCACATATGGTTTGTGAGTATCGTATCAAGATAGACTTGTGTAAGTCATTGAAGTCTGCTTTTACTTACACTACCCCTTACCTTCACATTCTTCTGATTTATTCCACTTAGTATTGAAACATGTTGCGATGCCTCCAACAACAGATCCCTTGCATCGATACTTTATGACATCCCCATCCCTATATCTTTCTTGGGTCGCGGTGAAGGTCATTGTCGCATCTTCGAGCTTGTCACAGTATGCTGAAAATACAATAAATATATTGTTATCCAACCTTGTCTCCTAGAGATTAAGTAACATAGTACTCATTTTTATTTTTTTTTTAAATTGTGGTTGTTGTTTTTCGAGTGAAGTGCCTTAACATGACCATTCAAAGTTTATTAAAAAGTGCAGAGTGTCACATCTGTTGGCATCTAGTGGAGAGGTTGCAGATTGCAACCAATTGAAACTCCTCCTGTGTACCCAGCGTATAGGGGAACTACGGTGGCCAATGTGAAAATGCAAATGTCCCCATCTAGAGCCAGTGTTTGGTTTGTCTTCTCTGGGCTACTGTAGAAACATGGCGGCCGGCACCATGAAGACGACCCGCTCCTTATGTAGATATAAACGGCTCATTCTAAGGTAACGAAACCACAACGATTCTTATTTTCAGGTGATTATACACTAAAGAAAACATACTTATGAATATTATATTCCATTTCTGCCAATGGATCCCCCTAAATGTTACAAACTGTTCATTTAATGTTGTTACTTTTGCAAGATCGGATATTTTGGCTGACAACAAATTAAGTATGTTGTATGAGGCAGTGGTGGCTGGTGATTGGTAGAAGAGGAGGAAAACCAACCCAAGGTGTCATGTTATTTTATAATAGTTGGCTACTTATCTCTACTTCCTTTCTTTTTTTAAACAAATGAACATTATTCACATTAACTGCACAGGGGAGAATAGCCAAATGGAACAATAACAAAAAAGCCAGGGGTATATCACACTAGACAAAAATATTATTAAAAAACAATATTAAGTGTCTTGATAGCCTTTTTGTTAGATGAATTAGAAAGTTGTTGAAAACAAATGTATTGCGTGTAGAATTACATCACAACAAATTTGCTTTTGGAAATTAGTTGTATATAAAAATAACTGGGTTGTGTTGTCAGACATGTCACCTAAGCCATTTTAGCATTAGAAATGTAATTTGCTGAAATAAAGTTAAACATGTGTTGTGTATGAACCTATTCCATTTACATATTTTGACAGACAAATTGCAATCTGGAAGCTAAAATCAGTACATATTCTGCCTCACATGTACTTCTACCTGATGAATTAAAGTTGTAAAAACAACAAATTCAGGCTTAATGTTTTAAGCTCAACTAGGAGTCAACACGGCCTTTTTCATAGCGTATTTTAAATTCTAACAGATTTCGTAATACCAGTAAGTTCCCTTTACCCTGGTTGACACACGCACGCACGCACGCACGCACGCACACACGCAAAGCTCAAAGGACACTGAACCACTAAACAAATAACTGGCAAACTTAAATGCCAATTTTTACATTCATAAGGACATTCAGAATCATTAAAAGTCAGCAGGCTACATAACATTAACACTAAAACTGGAATCTCCTTAAAGCTTTTTGTGTGCGACTTTGAGAAATGCTTTTTTTAGTACGTACGTGTGCACTTAATTTCCTTAATTTCCCATGCCCCATTTTGGCATAGAATCGTATCTTCACCATCCATTGTAGTATACTTATCACGGCACAGATAAGTTACTTCAGAGCCAGACAAGTATTCCTTCTGATAAGGAGTCGCAACAACAGCATTCTCAACTTTAGATGGGGGGTTGCAGGGATCGGCAGTGGCTGCAAGAGATGAAAACATATATGAGTACGCCTTGCAATTTTTTTTTTAATAAATAGGCCTTCCTACAGCTGATAAAATAAGACTTAAGATGACTCACGTGTGCAGATTGTTTTGAGTGAAAATCCATTTGAATGCCATTTTCCCTCATGACAAGTTAAGTATTCAACCTGAGCGCGGTGGTATCCCTCGTCACAAGTAATCCAGGCGATTTCAGGTTGCCAATCTGAACGTGTCGCTACCCCATTAGGAATCGCAGGAATTTCTCCACACGCTCTATTCTCTAGAGTGGATATGATTACAAACAATTAGGTCTGTATATTGTTGCTAACAAATGTGATATTAGCAATAAATAAACAATTTCTAGTTTCAAAATTATTCTGCATCAAAAAAATAACAATAAAGTTTAATATATATAATAATAAACACATGTAAGCTAACAAATAGCCTATTAAAATATGCTGTGGCTGCAGTCATTTGAGATTTTGCTTTCTATGAGGAATGGAGCTAGATGCGTTCACTGCCAATTCATAGTGTGGGAGTGAATGGGTTTCACTTCTCTTTCAGAAAATATTGTTTATCTCCTCAGGAAATAAACCTTTCAATTTCCAAAACCTTATAAAATTTTCTACTTAAAATGATATACAGCTTTAAGTCGATTATTTGGTTTGTTTCATGCTGGTTACAGCTAGACCTGTAGAGCATTAAAGATGAATTACCGATGCATTTTGTAAGTGCAGGCCACACGCCGTCGTTACATTTGGCCTTTGCCCACCAGCCTTTTGTGGAAAGCTTATAACCTTCTTTGCAGGCGTAGTACAGTGTGTCCTTGTATGGGCCAACTGCAAATCCACGTGGAATAACAGGGTCAGGACATGCTGTCAATGAAAAACAAAGAAAGAAGTTATATTCAGAAAGCATCAATTGATGAATAGTGAATGTTAGCATGCTTACATGCATGGTAAACATTATACCTGCTATACATCAGCATGTTGTCATTTTGAGTATATTAGCATGCTGGCATTAGCATTTAGCTCAAAGCACCGCTGTGCCAAAATACATCAGCATGTTGTCATTTTGAGTATATTAGCATGCTGGCATTAGCATTTAGCTCAAAGCACCGCTGTGCCAAAATACAGCCTCACACTGCTACTAGAAAGTCTGTTAAAACAAGAGAGAAAAACTATTGTATATCTTGATGGCTGCTTCATGAGCAGCACACTTCATGTCTGTCTTCATGGGGGGGAGGGACAGAGCATAAAATAAATCTTTTCAACAATACACATCTTTAATCTGATTACACTGGGTAATCAATCTCATAATGCATTTTTTTAGCTATTATTGTTATTATAGGAGATATTTACTTTTCTGTTCTTACCTGAACAGTTCTGAACCCCAGTCCAGCCACTTTGCCCACAGGTAATGGTGAAAACTCTTCTATTGTTGTTGCATGCATATTGGGCGTTCTCATTGTACATGTAAGTTTCCTTTTCATTGTGGTGAATTTGTGCATTGTCGATGTGCAGTTTTTTACACTGTCTCCCTGAAACAAATGAAACAAAATGATGAAGTACTTCACACACCCTCCAGGTGTTCTGATTCAATTAAAATCTTTTAAAACAAACAATTTCACATAAGAAGGCTTGTCCCCAAGGAAGCAAGGTACCTCCCCTCATCCCGAATGAGCACATTATAGAACATTTAACAAAACTCTCACAACATAAACATGTTTAACCTTCAAGAATGAAAAAAGGAAAGTTATTTTTGCGAGCAAAAATAGATGGAAATGAGGAATGGGGCTGTTTTCCCCACTACTCTTATCAAGTCGTCAAGGTTAATGAGTGCTAACTACTAGGGCATTTAAAACAGATTAGTATGAATTTTTAATTAAATTAAAAATCTGTTTAGCATTCTGCAATAGTGGAATGATAAACTAAGACATATCCTGAAGAAAACTGGTTAGAAAAAGAACAGGTGACAGATGCTTACAAACCACTAACCTCCACATTTTATACTTCGTTGCCCCATAATCAAAGATTATTTGTGGGTTTTACTCAGAGTGATTCATTTCTAATTTGTTAAACAACAATTTCATAATGGTGTAAGCATGGAAAATAACAAAAAGGATGAAAAAACAATTGTCCTTTTAACTATATTGTGTGTTGTATTTCCTTACTTGTACATCGTGGAGACCCAATCCAACCTGTTTCCCCACAGGTTAGAGTAAAACGGCCCTCATAACCAGCGTTGCAGACGTACTCGACCCTGGCATAGTTACTGTATTCCTGCTGATCAATTCCATCAATGTCTGCATTCTGGTAATATTTTCTCTCGCATGTTATCGCTGGAAAAAAACAAAACAATTTAAATGCAGTTCAATACACCGACTGGCAATAGAAACCTCATTCTTTTTTCATAACAGAGTTGGCACATTAACAAGTAAAATAATCAGATATTTCACCTCAAGTGGCAAAAATGTAAAAATTTCAAATTTGATGTATATTATGTAAATATAAGACAAGCTAAGAGAGTTGAGAAGCTTGATAAATATGGCACCTGATGTTGCTTCTTTTTTAATGTGATCAACGGTTATTTCTGTATTTATATCGTGCGGGTGAGGGGTGAATGTGGCGTGGAGTACCAGGCAATGTTATACGCATCATTTGCAGATATTTTTTGTTTGTTTTTCGGTCTACAGGGCAGCATTACTTGATTTTCTCTGAAAAAAGGCCAATATTGCAATGAGCACCATAAACTGGGACCAGGGCAGATTAATAGTATGATTAAATTACTTTTTGTTACTAATTTAATTCCAGAGTATAGAGGCTCTTAGTTCCTGGGACTTTTGGTGGAAAACAGCCATTCCAGTAAAACAATACCGATCCTAACTGGACCAAAAGCTCCTTCTTTGCTTTACCAAATATAGATGCAAAATTAACAGTAATCACTTAAATAGAAGGTTAACTTTACAATACCTTGACAAAGTGGATCTGGTTTCCATCCGTCTCTGGAGCATGTGGCCCAGGTGGCACCACCTGTCTTCTTGTAGCCTCTAATACACCTATATGTTTTAGTCTCACCCATTCTTATTATTTGCCCCCAACGGACATTCCAGGAATACACAGATTGAGGTCTGCGAGTGTTGCACCTAACCTCTAGAATAAGAGAAAGACTTGTGTATAAGTATGATAAGATTGATAATCATTATCAGCACAGGTTAATGAACCATACAAACACAGTAAAGCCCATGTTGTTTTATACCTTCGCATACTGGTGCGATAGTCCAGTGTCCGTCCGCTTTGCATGTAGTTACTGCTGTGGTTTCCTGCTGGTTAACGATCCAGTGACTCTCTCCACAAATGACTCTCAATGTGTCACCAGGTGAAAACACACTGCTGGAAGTTCGTTCAAACCTGGTTCCTTCCGGTGGCGGCAGTATCAGTTTACATCTTATTACTGCATTTGTTGGGAAATTAAGCACATTATCTGTCAGCACCAATTTTCACTAGTCAGTGTGATATAACTAATAAATTGCATTAATCAGTATATACTTACATTCACATGAAGGTGTGGGGCTCCACTCTGCTCCTATTCCTCGTTTTGTGCATTTTGAAGGTATGGCTTCAACGCGTCTATATCCAGCATTACAGCTAAAGTGCAGGACATCATGTTCTTTGTACTCTTGGATATCTCCACGCACATCACCATGTTCAATCATGGGTACTGTACATCTGAGCTCTGTTGGAAAAAAAAAAGCACACAAACATGAATAAAACATTTGACATATTCAAGGTAAATGAACCGTAACCACTGATTGACCTGATTTGAGAGTAAAATGATGTGCCTATTTTAAACATTCAGAGGTAATAACTATGAATTACAACCTCACGATGACCTCACCTTCGGACAGACACCTCATCTACTCTCTCTGACTCACTGGATGTAGACTGTGGGTATAAGCCTGCCATTGGCTGCCTATTAAAGCCGGCATTCCCCTCCTCTATTTTTCATGGACACCGTCACTGCATCCTGGGTTTAGCGCCGCCCAAGACGATTGTAATTGGTTTAAAGAAATACAAACAAGCCAGATTGTTTTATTCCCCCTATACCAGATTGATAATGTGTGGAGCCAGACCTTTCTTAAGCGCTGACACAGTGCTGTGAAGATACATTTGGCTCTGCGAGACTACATCTACTTTAACTCTCGGTAAGACATAAGTCTATATCCCAATATGTCAAACTATGTTTAATCTCCAAATCTGCCTCATCAGGTCTATTATCACTTTAGTTTGAGCTGCTGATCATTATTTTCCCTGTTTTTACTTCATAACTGTATTTTGAATTAGGTTTCACCAAAATTTGAAAACCAAAAACATCATAACACCCGAGGCAAACTGAGTATTTTGGGTTGGAGGTCTCACATTTTAGCCTGATATCGCCCAGCCCGTTCTCATTCCCAGGGCATCAAATAACGAGGCTTTGTCATGGCCATCGGTGTTCGATACCGGCGCACGAAGCGAAAAAAGCGAAATGAAACACACTGGGCGGGTGGGAGGCGAGGTGGATGGGTCCAACAAACACAAGGCTTTCATCTAGGATTACAGTGACAGTGAGTTTGTATTAAACAAAGACCACAATCTTCCTCTGACGTTAACAAAGAGCTGCAAGTGCCTTAACATGTCCATTAAAAGTTCATTAAAAAGTGCAGAGTGTCACATCTGTTGGCATCCAGTGGAGAGGTTGCAGATTGCAACCAATTGAAACTCCTCCTGTGTACCCAGCGTGTAGGGGAACTACGGTGGCCAATGTGAAAATGCAAATGTCCCTATCTAGAGCTAGTGTTTGGTTTGTCTTCTCTGGGCTACTGTAGAAACATCGATACCGCCACACAAAGTGAAAAGAGCGAAAATATATGCACTGTGCGGGTGGGAGGCGAGGTGGATGAGTCCAACAAACAAAAGACTTTCATCTAGGAGACCGCTGGTCGCGTTACAATCCGCAGTTTGTGTTTGTTGGTAGCCTAAATTAATTCTGTTGCTTGTTACGATGCTACATGGTGGTCATTACATGGTTAGTGGTTGTGTTTGGTGTTACCAATTAGTTTCCGGTTGATTAATAGTTGGTGCTATCGTGTTTTATACATGTGTGTATGCGTTTCTGTCTTCCCCTTTCCCTCTATTTTTTCTAAAAAGGAAGACTTCATTGTGCTTCCTGTTTCCATTATAGACAGCCTGCTTTACCCTCGCACTTTGGACGTTCGCCTCTCCACTCTCCATTTTCATCACAGTACATCTCTGGCGACCCAATCAGGATTTCAGTGTTGAACTTGCAGCTGAATCGAACTACATTGCCATAGGTTGCTTCCTCTGGGTCCCCAATCACCTGGACATTGTTTCCCACAATAATCACTGGGCACTGTTGGGCTGGATGTGAAAAAAAATAAATTAAAAAAAATAAATCACACGACCAAAAAAAACTTTCAAATGTAATCAACCTATAGCCAGGTAAGCAATAAAGTTTTTTTTCAATGTTTCCAAGGGATGACACGGAAATAACCACAGAGTGACATTTCCCTTGTGTGTCAGATACCGGATGAATAAAATCCTTTATCCTCTTACCTTCACAGACAGGAACCAAACCATCCCATCCTTCAGCCATGCAACGCCGGTAGTTTATGCGACTGACCATTTGATAACTGAAACAAATATTATGTAGAACATGGACAATGCCTTATTAAGAGCCAAATATAAGTTGCACTCCTTGTTGTGCAGGGTATAGCCTACTACAGGGATACAGTAAAATATGTACAAAGAACAAAGATTAAATTAAAAACAACAGTCTATATTTGTGTTTATAAATATGTTCATACCCTTTTTGGCAGGTATATAAAACTTGTGACCCAAAGACAAAATCGTCTCCCTTTTCCAGTTGAAAATCGGCAAACTGGGCGTCTCCCGGATGACCACATGATCTTGCTTAAAACATAATAATGAGAGAGAATGTGGGTAAATATGTTGTTAAGGCCCAAATTGCAGTGATGAGGCAATACTATATAGGCATAGTATAAAATAAATCCAACAATAATACTACAATAAGGTTGAGTCTGTTTTGGCATTGTCCACTTATTCAAATCAAAACTCCAGAAGCATTACATGAAAAACACAAGTACATATAGTGTAGTAGCCTATGCATTCCTAACAGAAGAATATTTATTTCTAAACAGTAAAAGACTGTAACTCACGTTGACATGGTTTGTTTCTAGACAGCCATCTTCCCTCAGTGCAGAGCAGTTTGAAAAAGCCACTGTAGCCAACATTGCAGCTCACTCTCACTTGTTTTCCACTAGTGTAGCTGGCCTCCAGATCAGTTGTGTCAAAATTTGAATCAAACAGTCTGCCATTTAGAAACTGTTGAAGTGTACAGTCTGTGGGTCAGCAAAAAAACAGAAGTAAGTTGCTTGCTTACCCCCAACAACAAAACATCAAACGATAAATTAAATAGATAAAAAGGAATCTTACTTTGACTTTTCACCAAGGTCAGCATATGCATCCACAAAAATAGGACACCGCTTCGGGTTATTACGTGCATTTTATCTTCATTACCTTGAACCGCCAAACAGAAGTAGAAGCTGGAGACTGGAACACTATTATACACGGAGAGAGCTGTGGATTTCACTGGCAAAAAGAGATTGCTCAATGAATTACGCAAGTCTGTTCCAGCCTCCAAATACAATCTCAGGCTCACAGAGGACAGAAAAAAAGTAAAAGGAAGTGACCACATACACAAAACACCTCATGTGACACACTGGATCCTCAACAAAACCATGAAAACACCAGTATGTGTGATATGACTGAGATTTATACTGTACAATAAGCTCAATGCATCATGGAAAGCAAAAATAACAACCTCACAGATTGCAGTCTACTTTTTGTGAAAGTTTTTTTAGATTTTCTTTTTTTTTTTTACAATACAATGCAATTATTGTTTCATTGGTTTCTTTCTCCTGTGTGGTCAGGCTTTGCTGTGTTTATCATTCAGTGACAAACAAAAAAAAGGGTTTGTTTGTATTTTCTCCTTCCCGGTATTCATTTGCAGCAATCAATAGAGCAAACAAATGCGTTGGATTTCAAGAAGTCAGCACGGACTATTCTCAGCTAGAGTAAATTTGAAATAACAAAATAAGCAAAGCAGATATTCAGTTCAAAACTGTATCAAAAGTATGATTATTTGAAAAACTAACCAGATGTTTGTCTGATGTGCATAGATTTCAGAGTTAAGTCTACCCTTAGACACAGTTTATACAAATGTTTGTTTTTTGATGGCCTTGTAAAAAAGGTGGAAAAAGCTGCCAAACGGCCAGGGAACAAATAATTAGTTCCTGACCTTAGTTTGGAAACTATTAAAACAAAATGTAGCTGTTGAGCAATGTAGGATTTGCCTTCATTTCTCAATGTGTTATTCATACGACATGTTCTGAACAAAAGTTAAGTGTGTGTCTGTGCCAATGGAAACACGTATATTGCACAACCTCATGCCTCAGAATGTTTGTCACCAATTTGTGATAATAAGCTATCATGATATTCGAAGGCAGAAATAGGTTTTCAGCTGACAGTTATTCCCGTGTTCTACATTTTACCACCACAAAATCAAGGTAAAAATCTGCTTCATGAGTAAATGATTTGCATTTCCCGTATGTCCAAGTACTACATTCCACTGTTTCTGAGCCGTTTCTGCTGACTGTTTGAGGATTGCGAAAGCTGCATGCTTTGTAAACTTCCCTCCTCCTCCATTGCTGGGAAAGCAGAGAGAGAGAGAAAGAGAGAGATGTGGAGAAATGTTTGACAGATGTGGGTTTTGGAGGGCTGGTAGTTTATACAAAAGTTGCAGATACTTGATATTTTGTGTGCAGACATTTGCTATCTTTATATGTGAAGAATATCATGACAAAATATTATGAATTGTCCCAACAAGTTTTTTTAGTTTTAGTGTCCCATGATGGCATATATTCTGTTTTCAACTTCATTTAAATATGTTTTCATTATGCATGTTTTCCTTTATTAGATGGTATACAATATAGAGCTGATAGAGGGGAGAGACACGGAAGAAGCAATGCAACAAAGATGTCTTCTCGCACCAGTGACGTGGCAATTCAGCGTCTTAAACCCGTAGGCCTCAAGGATGCCCCTAAATCACATTTTTACGAGGGTCAGTGTGAGACAGTGTGTGCAGTTTATTTGTCGGTGAATAAATGCTGTGAGGCTACAACTCCTTCGCTCTGTGCTCCGCTCAAGACCAGAGCCAACTTCCTGTATCTGTAACTCCGGCTCAGACTCTCTTAAGGTGGACCAGCTTTTCTCCTTAAACTGACAAGCTACTCCTCTGAGTTTTGCTCAGCTTTTTAATTAATTATTAATATTTCTTTTATCCAATAGCGTTAAATCGGTTCAAATTCTTAATGTCGGTTAATGGGTAAACAGTTAATTATTAACATCCCTACTGGGGATGAATTCTCTGAGGTCTTACCTATCCATAGAGACCAAGATCATGCATATAGTCCTGGTAGTTGTGGAGCTATTCCTGATTTATTTTGGGTACGTCTGTCTAGGCCAGGGGTCAGCAACCTTTACTATCAAAAGAGACATTTTAGGCAAAAAAAAAAAAATAAATGTCTGGAGCCGCAAAACATTTGAGCATTGTGATGAAGGTAACACAGTTTATAGTGTAAGTATATAGTATATAAGTCTAATGCAGTGAGGGCCAAAATTGCAAATGTACTACAGATTATTAGGGTCACATTAAGGGAAAAAAATCTGAGATTTCCAGAATAAAGTCATAATATTACGAGAATAAAGACATAATATTATGAGAAAAAAGTCATAAAATTACGAGAAAAAAAGTCGTAACATTACGAGAAAAAAGTCGTAATATTAAGAAAATAAAGTCAGAACTTTACGAGAAAAAAGTTGAAATATTACTAGAACAAAGTCATAGTTTTACGAGAAAAAAAGCCGTAATATAACTAGAATAAAGTCATAATATTACGAGAATAAAGACATAATATTATGAGAAAAAAGTCGTAAAATTACGAGAAAAAAAGTCGTAACATTACGAGAAAAAAGTCGTAATATTAAGAAAATAAAGTCATAACTTTACGAGAAAAAAGTTGAAATATTACTAGAACAAAGTCATAGTTTGACGAGAACAAAAAAGCCGTAATATTACTAGAATAAAGTCATAACTTTACGAGAAAAAAGACGTAATATTACGAGAATAAAGCCATAACTTTGAGAAAAAAGGCGGAATATTACGAGAATAAAGTCATAACTTCACGAGAAAAAAAGTCAGAATATTACGAGAATAAGGTCATAACTTTATGAGACAAAAAAATTACATGTAAAATTACTATTTTATAATATTATGACTTTATTCTTGAAATCTCAGATTTATTTATTTTCCTCAATGTGGCCCTAATACTCTGTCGTACCGTCGTACTGTCGTACCGTTGTACTGTCGTACCGTCGTACTGTCGTACCGTTGACCTACAACAATGATAAATTAAAATTAAAATGTAAACAAAAAACAGTTATTCATTTCCATTTTTAAAAATCCACAGGAAGCCACCGGAGGGGGGAGGGGGT
>CAKAKQ010040140.1:3072-13634 GCA_916700675.1 Helicolenus avius
AAGCTCATTACTGTAACCATCACATTGCTGCAACATCATCCTCTTTAAAACGAGTATGTTTCTCTCTCTCAGTCAAACAGGTGGCTTTCTCAGCCTCTCTGTTGGCTTCAGGCTCAGGAAATGTCGGACCATTTAACACACACACTCTTCTGGTCTTCAGATACGTCGTCACAAACATCGGAAATGCCTACAACCCAAACACAGGTACTTGAATTCACAAATTTAAATTGACTTCTTGTCTATGTTGCCTCCAACTAGATCTTCAACAGATGATTCTCAGGTTACATTCACTGACAAAAACTGTCCCACAGGTTTTTTCATTGCACCAGTAAGAGGAGCCTACCACTTTGAGCTCTACGTAGGTGGATATTCACATGCTTCAGGTGCTGTGTTGGTCAAGAACGGAGAGCATATTGTTATTTCATATGAGTCTCAGCAACCTCACCACGCCAGCTCTGCTAATGGCGCCACACTGCTTCTAGAGGTTGGAGATGTTGTGTTTTTGCGTCAGTGGGTTAACACAAGAATACATGACGATGGAAATCACCATACCACCTTCAGTGGCCATCTGCTTTTCACCATGTAAATGGGAAACGATCCTTTTTCTTCAGCTATACAATAGCCGTGCACACACTGCAGCAGCGTATCAGTACTTGTTGATAATAATATCAGTTATTTTTTACTTAATATGAAAGTTGATTGGCTACGCTGCCCAACAACAATAATCTTTTTAATGAGAAAATCTTCATGAAATTTTTCATCTGTGTCTTTCTGGATTTGCCTCAAAATACACAGTGAGGGAATCAGGGTCTGAAATTAGCACCCGCCACCCGCCAAATGTGGGTAAATTGTTGGCAGTGGCGGGTAAAGTTGTCAGGCCATTCGCCACTTTGGCAGACAGGGAAAACGCTAGAGATGGGAATAGAGAACCGGTTCCTGTTAAGAACAGGTTCTTAGTTGTCCGATTCCTCGGCATCTCATGCCTCCGTGACTATCGATTCCTCAGTATTGATGCTTTCTAACATACGCATGCATAATGACCACACTGTATCACATTTCAGTTTGGCGCTACTAAGCCTGACGGGGCGCACCCTATTATTTCCCTGATAATGCGACACTGTGAACAAGAAAAACAGGAGAAGAGATAGTAACGCTACCTGTTAGCAGCCGGTGGGCAGCACAGTCCTGATTGGTTAAATAGTGGAGCTACTAACGTTAACAGAGGTGCCATTGAGTTATTATTATGAGGCGTTCAAACTCTGCTTAGGAAAAATGACTATTGGGCGAAGGCAAATTACAACGTTATGTGTTCAAATGTAAACTCGTAAAAGTTTTTGGCAAAAAACTTTGAAAAAATCCAGTAGTTTGAAGGAGACGTTTTCACAGTAATATAAAATGTATATTAAAGATGGAATTATGAGCTGTTTAACTTACCAACACTAGCTCTAAGCAGCGTGCCAATATTTCTTTAATCAAAGCAAATATTTAAATAATCATAATCATTTAAATTGTGTTTTTATGCAGACAACCACTATAGATGGCAATAATGTAATACAGTACTGTGTGCAGTATCAGAAAAATAGGGCTCCCCGGAACTTACGGTGTAATTCAAATACTGTAATTCACCATGCATATGATGTTTTTTGTGTAAAATATATCGAACATTGAATGACATCAGATCTAAAATGTTATTCCTTCGTTTAGTACAGAGATTTCAAAAGCAGCAGATACAGTTTCTGTGAGTGGCAGACAAAAAGAAAATACTTGTGTACTGTGTGTAAATGATCTGATTACTGCTCGTTGTACCACAGCATCCAATCAAACCACTTCATTGTTTTTCATTTACTTTGTTCAATAGAAACTTGAATTGTCTTGTATTGTTAATATGAGAGGGGGGATTCCCTTTAATCGTTTGAATACATGAGAAAGTAGTAGTGTATCTAATTATTTAGACAGTGCTGCATCAGTACCAGCAAATTAAAGTCTCATTTACAGTATTCATATTGTACATGAAAGCTGGATGACAAAGCTTCATATTTGAATAAAAGCACATACATATCACTGCAATACTATCTGTGTACTTTTCTACAACACATTGTAAATATTTCAAAACCAAATATCTTGTTATTGTTAGCAGAAAACTAAATAAATGTGTAGTATCTGTTTGGTAATAAGAAATTATTAGATTAGTATGTAAGTATATAGTGTAATATTACTATAAGTATAGTAGTACGTATTGTTATAATTGAACAATGGTTACCCACTACTCAAACATCTACTTGTTTCACAAAGAGTGAGTAATTATAATGTGATTTAAACGGACTAGCTATCATCAATGAGATCATAGTGATCATGTTATTTAATAGACGGAGTAATTGTGTTTTGATTGGGGCTGGCAACCGATTCTAATAGTTCATCACAAATGAATTGCGCATTTTTTATCTGTTCAAAATGTACCTTAAAGGGAGATTTGTCAAGTATTTAATACTTTTATCCACATGGGAGTGGGCAAATATGCTTGTTTTATGCAAACGTTTGTATACATTTATTATTCAAAATCTTTTTACAACAAAAAACAATGACAGATATTGTCCAGAAACTCAGTTTCAGAATACTCTGTTGTAAGTAAAAGACATGCATTCAAAATATTACTCAAGTACAAGTACAAAAGTATTACCATCATTATATACTTTACTATACTCATTATGCAGAATGGCTCATTTGAGAATAATATATTACTGGAATGTAATTATTGATTGATGTAATTAACCTGTGCATCATTTTAATGTTGCAGCTGGTAAAGGTGGAGCTCATTTAAATGACTTTATATACTGCTGGGGAGCTTAACCTCCCGGCCGCGGTCGGGAGGCTGAAGCAGGAAAAGCCAACACTAGGATCAGCATTGATTCATGGAGAGACCTTGGTCTGGTCAGCTAACATTACTGCCAAGCAGCTGAAAGATAGAGTGATATTGTGGTTTTAGCTGACGTGTGTCGCCTTACTGTGATGACGGATGCTCGCCTACATTCACGTAGCGCGTTCACACGGGTGAGCGTGAGCAACAGGACGCTGACCTTTGTTGACTTAACTTAACTGTACTATGGAAATATAATATCTGTTTGCTATGGTTACAGTGCCAAAAACAGTAATGTATTTTTTCGTATTAATTTAATTTTAATCTAGCGAAGTTCCACATTCACAAGTGTAAATTTAACACCACAAAAAAAGCTTAATTTCTTTGTATATATGAAAGAAATGGAATTATATATCGGTCAACAATTTCTTCCTCACAAAATAAAAAAACAATGAATGTAATGCAATATCTTTAAACTTTTTAAGTTAAATTATTGTCTCTCGCGTGGTCTCTTTTTTTAAATTTTATATTGGTTTTATTTATTTCTGTTGTCCTTTTATGTTTGGCACAGCTCTTTGTTTATGTTTTCATTATGCTTCTTCTATATGTAAATTACATACTAAACTATTACTTTTTTCCCGACATTTTTCGGCATACTATACTTTGAATTTTTTTCCAACTTTTCTCTACATACTTTACTACGACTTTTTATTCGAAATAATATACTATGACTTTTTTCAACATACTATACTATGTCTTTTTTTCAACTTTTGGTTTTAAATGTTTTCTGCTGTTAATATGGATACTGTCATTTTTAAATAAAAAATATATTTAAAAAAAACAAAAGAAAACAGTCCATGGTAGGCTAATGGACTAACTATGGATAAGTAGACCTGCCTCATACAACACTTACAAACAGCCGAACTGTCCCTTCAACCTGCACACAAACCCGTCCCTTTGACTTCCCAGCGACAGGCAACAAGTCACACAGAGAAAACTAAACACTAACCGGCTGTTAATGCCTCTTTACCGGATTCTTACCGGATTCTTACCGTGTAAAAAACATCCAAATCTTCCAGCTTCCGCACCGCCGACGCCATTGAGCGTTGATTGCACTCATTGTAGTGATGGGAATTCATCATTGCATACTATACTAAAATTTGAATACAATTCTTTTTAATGTCATTTTTGTGGCATACTTTAGTATGGCATTTTTTATTATGACTATTATGACATACTATACCATGACATTTTTTTTAACGACTTTTTTTTTAATGGCATACTATACTATTAGCGTTAATGAACAATTCCTGTGACATTCATGAGGTGCCACTAGCAACCAGTAGCTTTCTAAAAGTTGTCGTTCCTCACCTCACAGACGTTGACAGCTCACAAATACACAGCGGACATGTCGTTTAAAAAGCACACAGGTTTTATTGCATATCAATTTCATGTATAAATTCTTCATAGCATTGGAAAGATTACATTTGGTATACATTGCTATTCTACAGAATTAACATCAGAGTCATATCTTTTCAATGAAATTTCTCTAAAGTACATCTTCAATAATCACAAGCATCAAAAGAACTGCAATTTTCAGAATTGTTCAATATTATTCTACAATCCTTTATTGTTTTTCATTATGTCTTCTCCCACAAGTCTTTTCTAATGTCTTTCAGAGCCACCTGCCCAAACATCTGTAAGGCAGTCAAGAACTTGAAGTCAAACCTACCAAACTAACCACATGTACAATAAGTGCATCTACGGATTTATTTTTTTCTTTCATTTTTTTTTTCTCATTTTTTGATTTGATACACATTTCACAAATGGACATCATTATGACCGCTAAACACGTCATGCACAATATCTTTTTTTTGTTTGTTTGTTTTCAATAAACATAACAGAGGCGATATACAACTCAGATTCAAACAAAACAAGCACCATCCATTTAAACCCATATTTTTCAATGATTTTTTTTTCTTCAGACAAATGCACCATTGTTTTTCATTCTTTAAAATACTATACAGTTAAAAAGAAACAATATGTATATTTTTTTTTTACTTTCTCCTGTAACAGTGGGGGGAAAAACAGCAACCATGTTCTATTATGCTGAAACATATTTCAGCGACCATCTGCCAGAATACTTTCTGAAGTTGGCAAAATGGAATACTTCAATGCCTTCAATTCCTTTGCTTTACACAGCGCGTACTTATTACAGTAGTCCATGACATGAATTACTACATATAGTCAACCTAAAAACTTCGCAACCCAAGCCTTTACATTTTATAACCACGACTTGGGAAAACAATGTGTTTACTGTGAATGAAATCTCATTCAGTAGAATCATTAAAAAAAAGACTTCTGTCTTTAGAAAAAATGAGATGATGCAGCAGTCCTCATCAGCATCACACCGCCGCCACCTGCTGTCGTGAATAAAAATTACAGTGCTTTCTGTTTCAGATTTATCTCATCTCTCTCTGTGTGGAGCTCGAAGTCGCTCATCTACTGAAACTAATCTGAAAATGTATCTGCGTTCTACGTTCTAGAGACCTAAGCCTGATCAATGTATGGCTTGGACCCACATGGTTTAAGTACTAGTTTGAAAATACAGCATCAGGCCTAGTTCTGAGAGTCCCAGTAAGTACGCAGGGAGGACCAAGGCAACAATGATCAACAATGCTCGCCCTCCCCTGCTCCTGCAGCTATCTACACTTATCTACAGTACACATGACTCATGCCCTCCATGGCACCGCTACCTTGTAGACCACATGGAATGAGTTTTTTAGTATGATCTCAGAAGAAGGGAATATAAAGTTAAACTCCCTGTCCAGAATTAACAACACATTGTTTTTTGCACGTGTTGGAAGGACCAACCAGCATAATTATGATGTCCATTTTTAACACTATCTGTGGTTTAGTTTACTCTTTTTTGTTTTGGTTTCATGAGTCCTCGCCTTCATTCTTGCATGACCGGCGATTCTGTCGCTCCAGTGCGGCGAAGACCAGATGTTCATGCAGATGTTGGACCATGTAGTGTAGGACGACTAATTTTTAAAAAAAAGAATATTCATTGTTTACATGTATCAAATGAAAAGCAGAGGGGAACTTGATGGGGTAGATTCAATAATGCGACAACGTAATGCCCTTTTCTGACATTCATAGTGAACGTTGTCCAAACGTTGTCCCCCCCTCATCCCCTCTATAATACTTGAACCAATTGAACAAGACACATTCAGCATACTGGGTAAAAATGGTTGAACTGAAAATAAGAAAGAAAAAAAAAAAAAACTAAACACTGCAGGACGTTACGTTGCCAAATAGGATCTAAAGCTAACTACAGCTATCTTTCACTATAAATAAAAAACAATTAATTTCATGGGTTCTTTCCATTTTGGCACACTAACGCATCGAAACCAGAGATTCTGAATCTCTCCTCACGTTCCGATAAGCGTTCATTCCTTCAGTGTCAAGAAAAGAGGGATGAAATGACGTCTTCATTTTCAACTCCTCCAGTCATGACAAAAACAACCAAAAATAAATACATACACACACACTTCTGAAATCAAATATATAAGAGCGTAATAATAAGGAAAAAAAAAAAAACTATGACAGCAAATGCAAGCCCCTTGGAAATGAAATGATTGTCAGAGAACAAAACATTTTCTATGGGTTATTTGGCACATACCACTCTTGCTATGAACATCTAGGTTATTTTGTACATCATATGACAATATCATACAATTTTGGTCCTTCTCTAAAATAATTATATTAACAATTTAGCACTGTGGTGCCTACGACAAAACAATACTGTGGTATCTAAGAGGAGAGAAAGTAAATAAAATTAACGATGAAACAAAACAAGCAGAGAAAGACGTTCCTCATTTTTTTTTTTTTGAGTATGATTTTTAAATTCATTTTTTCAGCATGATCAAATTTGGGGCAGCCAATTACAACGGCTAGTGTCCCAGATAGCTCATCAAAAAAAATCACCAGTTGCTGTGCACATTTGAACATCGTTCTCCATGTAATCATTCAAAAAAATCAACAGTCTACTGGAACAGTCATTTCCTCAAGTAACATTTAGTGTGGTGCTATTGTTGATTCTGCAGTTTTATAACTGAAACAAGATCAGTAAATGAATTGCCTGTGATTGGTGGTGGTGGTGGTGGTGGTGGTGGTGGAGGGGGGGAACCTGGAGACAATAGTGCACGCGCCCACTATGTTCCTGGTGAAACACACCACCATGTGGACATGCAGTGCTAATGCAGTGCTGATGCTGCAGTGCTTGAAGTAGGCGGTGTACACAGACTTTAGAGACGTACTAGTCATTAAGTGTCTTTGTGAGAGCCTTACGTCGGGTCTCCGCGGTGCTGGAGTGAGCCTTGTGGACTTGGGGAGGATCAGAGTGATGCAGAGTTTCAATGCTGTTGAGAAGCATTCATCATGTCCTTCACATCAACAGGAGCTTAGCAGTGCTTTCTTTTTGACAGAGTCTTGCGAGACGCCTCACCAAGGGACAATCTCTCCCTCCTATCTCTCTCTCACTCACTCACTCACTCACTCATTCACACACACACACACACATGAACACACATCTCCACACAAACATATTCTTTCTATCTTGAATGTATGTGACACTGAATTCTTCTCCGGCCTCCACATTTCTCACTACTCATGTCCACTCCGTCTCTTTGTCTCTATCCATTTTGTGAAACTAATGGTCCTCCTACTCTTCCTCCCACTTCCTCTCCCTCTCTCTCTCTTTCTCTCTCTCTCTCCCTCTATCTCTCTCTCTGTCTGTCTGTCTCTCTCTGGTCTAGATGTGGTTGAGCGGGTGAAAGCTGCTCGTCTCAGACGGTCCACCTCCCATGCTCAGCCAAGTGTCCAGAGAGTTCTGGGAGGGCGCGTGCAAAGGGTTGTTCTCCGAGAGAGACAGCATCATTGCATAAGCCTGCGGGAGAAGACAGAAGACTGTTAACGAGAGGAAACTCAATATTTTACAACACTCATTTTCTGTAACATTGTCTTCGTGAAAATTACATTTCTATGACATTTTTATGGCATATTATACTATGACATTTTTATATGACATTTTCTGTGGCATACTACCGGTATACTATGATTTTTTTTAATATGACTTTTTTATGACTTTACTATACTATGCTGTTTTGCAGGATTTTATATGGCATACTATAATAAGATGTTTTTTTATGATTTTTTTTATTGCATTCTCAACTATGACATTTTTTTTTTTAATTATTGGAAACTATACCATGACTTTTAATAACTTTTTTATTGCATAATATGACATTTTTTGTATTATATTCTTTTATGCCATGTTATATACTAAGACATTTTTTATGATTTTTTATTGCAAACTGTACTATGACTTTTTTGTCACATTTTTTATGGTATACTGTACTATAAAAAATGTTTACGATATTATTTTATGACGTGCAATACAATGCTATTTTTTTATATTTTTTATGGGATACTATAATAAGATGTTTTTTTATGATTTTTTTTATTGCATTCTCACTATGACTTTTTTTTTTTTAATTATGGGAAACTAGACCATGACTTTTAATAACTTTTTTATTGCATACTATGCTATGAATTTTTTTTATAACGTACTTTACATTGTTATATCTTTATGACAGTTTCTGTCACATATTATATTATGGCATTTTTATATGACATTTTTAGGACACACTGTAATATGACTTTTTTTTATAACTTTTTATGGAATAATATCTATATCTATGATATTGTTTTATATTTTTTGTAATGGCATAATATACTATGACATTTTCTATCATATTTTATGACATTTTTTATTTTTATTTGATTGATTTGATTTTGACTTTTTATTGTATACTGTACTAAGACATTTTTTGTATGATATTCTTTTATGCCATGCTATATACTACGACCTTTTCTATGATTTTTTATTGCAAACTGTACTATGATATTTTTTATTACATTTTTTATTGCATACTATGCTATGACTTTTCATAACATTTTGACACTTTTTTATGGCGTACTGTACTATAAATGTTTTTATGTTATTATTTTATGACGTGCTATACTATGACATTTTGTACTTTTTGTGACATACTATACTATATTATTTTTTATGGCATACTACTGTATACTGTGCCATTTTTTTAAGATTTCCTTTAAAACATACTATACTATAAGTGTTTTTTATGGCATACTACACTATGACATTTTTGACCCTTTCTATAGCATACTGTACTATAACATCTTTTATGATATTATTTTATGACGTGCAATACGATGCTATTTTTTTATAATTTTTTATGGCATACTATAATAAGACGTTTTTTATGATTTTTTTTATTGCATTCTCAACTATGACATTTTTTTTTATTTTAATTATGGGAAACTATACCATGACTATTAATAACTTTTTTATTACATACTATGCTATGACGTACTTTACATTGTTATATTTTTACGACAGTTTCTGTCACATATTATACTATGGCATTTTTTAAAAACATTTATAGCATACTATACAATGATATTTTTTTACGACAGTTTGTGTGACACACTACACTATGACATTTTATTTTCTGAGGCCTACTATACCCGAGGTTCTAAAAGTTTTGGTGACCAAGTGCCCATTTAAGAGCCAGCATATTATATCACTGCCGTACAGGAAAAGTGCACACATAAAACAAAACATATTTTCACATCTCATCCCACATTAAATTGCCAAGTTGTCCACTAACTTTAGCTAATGGCGCTAGCATTAGAACACGATTCCTGAGGAATCGTGTTCCTGCCATGCAACCAGTAGCAATCCGAACCTGACAGACACTAGATATGGGGGGGCAAGTAGCCGAGTAGTGTATTAAATGTAGGCAGAAACGATCAGAGCAGTCCAGGTAAGTTAACAGGTAAGATTTCAGTAGGTTAAGTGAGAGGAAAAGACGTAGCCGGGCAGGACAAGAGGCACTTTTAGGTCCAGTTAACTGAATCAACAAGCTTTTCTTTTCAAAGGATCCATCTCATCCCTCATCTCTGTAGCCACAGGATGCATCCTCTCCTTCCTCCTGTCTTATCAGAACAACATGTCTTTCCTGTCCCTCCCTGTTTTAGTGGACAGTCACATACCTGGGTTTTAGCCTGCCTGTACAATGTCTCTTTCAAAGCCTCCGACTCTAGTGAAGTGTTAAATATGTCTTTAACATCGAAGGGTTGCTCGTCACTGGCTGCTTTACGTAACCCCTCCAGGCTCTTGGGAAAGCTGGGCAGACCCTCCAGGTCCAGGAGAGAGCCCTCCTCTATACACCTGCACACCGAGGGATGGAGGGATGGAGGGCAGAAATAGGGCAGTATGGATGGACGGATGGATGGATGTAAATATAGACGTAAGGGAAGGGATAGATGGAGAGTTAATGCGATGGAGAGGTGGAGGAAAACGAAAGGAGGAACATGAAGAGAAGAGAACAGGATAGGTACGATTAATAAAAGGACAGGTAGAGGGACTAAATTGGGGAAAAGGAAAAGAAGAGTAGGTCTTTTCTGAGGTCATTCCATGTCTTACGTCTGTCTAGTGTTCAGTACTGTCTTTAGTTACGATGAGAGAAGGTATCCCGGGCCGGTTCTGTTTAAAGGTTTGTTAATAGATCTGCTGTGGGAGCGTCCATGAACACTGACTCGTTTGGTTTTCTGTACA
>CAKAKQ010040141.1:0-10393 GCA_916700675.1 Helicolenus avius
TGCACACACGCATAGGAGCTCTCAAGGTCACTTGTGAGTTGTATAAAATAGGTATATTTTGGTAAAAACAGGATCAGACTGAGCACCAAGGATGGACAGCGGAGAAGTGGATTGTGCTGCAGGAACAGTTTGAGAAGTTTCTATCAATACTTTTTCCCCATCATGACAGCCACCTTTCAAGTCTTCAGGCTGAGTGTTTTATGCTTGAAGGATAGATTCTGGAAGGAGTGGGCTACCACTTTAAACTTGTTTGCGCACTCCATGTGCAGCACAGGCTATATTTCACTGGGTTTGTGCAACTACCAAGGCAATTAAAGGCTTTGCTGGCTAGTGGAGATAAGCTTGCACACCACTGCTATCATACAGCCATTTATCACTTTTTTTGACTTTGACTTCTCTGCTTGTTACCAGTCTGCCTTCTCAGATTTGAGTGTTGAACGATCCAAAAGTGGCCATTTGAAGATCTGAATTTTATTGCTACTCTCAGTTTGGAGAAGCCTGCATCATTAAAATGTAACTTTATTTATATTCTCTTCATATCTGCCCCGTAATGATGTGAGTGATTTGGTTAACAAACACATTGCTTGGCAACAAGTAACAAAATAATGCCCAAACATCAAGAAAACAATATCAAATAAAACTATATCAAATATAAAAATATAAAGATGTGAAATATGAAAAAAACAGTCTTGCTTATGTTTTCTCCAAAGCCTCTCTGATGTTAACTCTTCACTTGTCTCTCTCATCATCGTCCTTCTCTCTCTGTCAGCTTTCCTGTCATTCCCTAATGCCTACAGTCCGAATGCCTAATTACAGCACACAATAAACTGAAGTAGACGGACAAGATTTCCATCACTTGTCAAGAAGTAAACTGAAATATGATACAGTGTGTTTTCTTTAGTTATAACTGATTAACACAAATAAGCATTATTACATGGGCTCATTTTATAGCAACAACGGGTAGAAAAATGTCTGTCATGAAAACCTGTTGTGTAAAGATTTATGTGTTTCAGATTTTAGATTAAATTTCACGATTATCTCACCTTTTGCCACATTTGCAGTTCTCAAGCAACCTAAGCTATCAAGGTCATTGAACACATTTGAGTAAATATCAAATCAAGTGAGATAAACGGATCAAAATTTGGAAATTAAGACTCTGATGGTCAAGCCAATAGTCACACTACCAATTTGAAACAAATCTGCACATCACTGACTTAATGGCACTGTCCTATACGCTTTAAAGTTACCATATAAAGTTACCAGTTAGCACAGCAGAATGACAATGCTGTTATTGTCAGACACTTTCTGGGTGAAGGCCACTGTTAATGTCAACATGTTAATGAGGCATTACAGGATCAGCCATGTGTACAAGCCCAATGGATTGGAAACTGTCAGACAATGACAGCTCAGTCATGTTATAGAGATTTGAGTATTGGCCTTTAAATCGGCCAACAAATGATCCATAATTAAAAAGTTAAACTTTGTGCTCCGCTGCCAGTTTATATTAAACCCCATTCTCAAGGATAATATCTGAAAACTGTGAGTACATATGGATTTAAGATATTTACTTAATTACACACACCAATGTTTTAATATACAAATTTGCAGTTTTTGCAGATGATGCCACCCTATATTTAGTAGGCATACCGTACATGAATTGCAAACCATACTTTGTGCCTTAATGTTACTGGACATCATTAAACCACGGATAGGTACGTTTAAAAGTAGGTATTGGTGATCACACGGCAGAAATCTCAGAGACAGATATCTCAAAACTTTGACAAATTAAACCAAAATTGCAATCGTTTCAGATTTTCTTCATTTTCAGGCCGGTTTTATTGATTTGAAGCTAGTCTCGTTACCCGGAGAGGTTGGAAGGAGATAGAAGTTTCTAAAATGTTACGTTTCGATGTAAGACCTGTGTAGCTAACATTAGCAGAGTACGTTAGTACATCATAGTTTTAGCACTATGCAACACGAGCTACTGAAGGTATACTGTAAGTATACAAATGCTGCTTTTGCTTTAATGATTGTAACAGTGAATAAAGACCTCCCCGGCTTTACAGGAAGAGTGTTCCTAAGTTTCATTGTCTTCTATCTCGATCGCCAGGTGATGTGATGGTTCACTTTTAAACCGTGATCTGTAGACTTAAGCTTATATCTTTATCCTTTTAACCTGTTTTTACTGCTGAATCACTTTGACATCCTGATGTATCCTCCAAACGCATATCGTAGACCCTTCTGTCTGCTTCTCTCTGAATCGCTTTTTCGTTTTTTTCCAAAAGTCAGACAGATATTTATGTAGGGAGTGCAGTTAGTGACAGTGTGGGCTCTATGGTAGCTGTGACGGCTTGACAGAATATCAGTGGGGGGCGGGGCTTAGCGACGGGGCCAGTTGTGCAACTGCAGCAATTGTGACAATTAGACAAGAAATTAGAAATCACAGGCAGCAGGACACCGAGACTGCAGGTAGTGAAAAAATAAACAACCAAGGTAAGACACCAACAGTGTGGAGCGCCTCAGGACTCTTTGATGGTTGTCAGTGAAGGATGCAAAGTTTGGATACATGGATACAAAAGATTCTTGTTCCATTATTTTCATGGAGAGGAAAAAACATTCTCTTCAACATCCTCCAGTAATTGAAGAAGTGAATTTCAGTAAACATACCAAACACCCCAAGGTGTGAACTGACTCTGACATCTGGGTTAGCAGGCGAGCTTATTCAAAGGTAGTTTCAAGAAGTATGTGAAAACGTTTTTTGAAAATAACTAAAGCTTAGCTGATTTTTTTCTCATTGATTTAACATGACAATATAAGCAACGATTTGCATCATGTAATGGTTTGTGAATGTGTGTTTAATATTTTCTATATTTAGTATGCTTGTAATGAACTTTTAATTATTTCATGTGCAATAAAGGCTAATGGACAAGTAGCCCACCAGGCCCACGAGGGATAACACATGAACACAAAATCAAATAATTGTGCCTCAAGCTGTGTTTATCTGGACCAATTTGGCCAGAAGCTTAATGTAGGAAGCAGTTTTGTCTGTTCATTAGAGTATAATAGATTGTCTTTAATAAAATGATAATCACTCCAGTGTGATAAGATGAGTGAGGAAATTATAGGGATTTGTTCATGGGTGCTGTGTACATCACATCATTCTTTTCGTATCAAATTAAGACATATACATGTTTGACAAACACGACAGCCTCGTGGATTTTGCCCTTGAACATAACATTTTTACTCTCGATTTGCCACATTTTCTCTTGACAGCTACAATCACAAAACATTCAACGACAAATTGTATTGTCATTTGTGAGCGTGGCTTCAGGCATGATTGATTTGCTTCACCACAACATGTAAACAGCAGTGCTTCAAACAAGCCTTGAGGTTTCCTACAGCCCACAAGGCTTTTTCTGTGTGTTATATGCTACAACTAATCATCCCTTGGGGCATTATTGTCTGTATAATATTCACTTGTTTATCTGTCCCCATAGATCTGGATGAAATATTTTCTCCCAGTATAAACTCTCATTGCTATTCAGTGAATGCAGGGGCTTTGATGCATTCATGAGAGGCTTTATAGATAAGAATTCAGTTCCATTGTAACTCCAGTTAATAGGTTTGAGAGGAAAGGAATGACATTTTAAAGAACATAAACAAATAAAAGATTTTCTTATTGCTACTGTAGCTGACGGCTGCCAGAGTGTTTGTCTGTGTGCACGAAGGTCAAAATTAAAAAAAAAAGCTTACCTCTTAGCTTGTGTTAGTGAGTAATATTCTCAAAACTAGGATGTTTATGGTATAAGGTGAAAATATTAAAAGAAAAGGCCATATTTCAGTGTCAACACCGTGGTTTTAATAAAACAAAGTTTGAGGATTTGTTTGTTCCAAAATGGTGTCATTGAATATTGTTTTTCGGATTTTATAGCATTCGTTGCTGTTGTTTTTCTGCTTTGTTTACACATTTCATTGCTGTTGTACAGGGGATATGAAGATATCAAATCAACAGCCTCACAGAAGCATTCTGGACTCAGGATGTCCTGACCTATGACATCATAATTAGGAATTATTCATGATGTAATTGACATCTGTTGAACTATACATGTACTATACATATACTTGTTAGAATACTTAAACTGCACTAATCAATATGTTTACATTAACATTACTGTATAACTGAAGAATATAATTACTATTTACAAACTGGATTTTGTATTAAGTATCTGTTGTCCCTTGTCTGTAACATGTAATATTTTTAATTGCCATGTCGGTTTGTGACATATTTTATAATTTTTGCAACACTGTAATGGCGTGCTATCTTGGTGAAGTCTCCCTCGAAAAAGAGATTATAATCTCAAGGGATTTCCTGGTTAAAGGTTAAATAAATAAAAACAATGGACCAAATGATTATGTGCATTGTAAAAGGAGTCACATTGTGACGGACACAGAGGTTTACAATCTGACTCTGCTCACGCTACAGAGCATTTGAGCCCGTTTCCAGTTGCACCAGCACCAGCTGTTCTAAGTCAACGTATCCTCGTACAACGGCTCATATCTCACGAAAATTATTTATTTTTCGTGCATGCCACGAATTGTCAGCAATATGAACAATCAATATACCTGCGCAATCCGCTGCAGTGCAGAACCTGTTAAGGCAACAAAACTACTTGGTTAGGTTTAGGAAAAGATTGTAGTTTGGGTTCAAATAAGTATGTTTTTTTATGTAACTTATATAGTTAAGTATGTAAATTATGTAACAAAAGTAAGGTAAAATAAGTCAACGTTGATACGGGACACAAACAGCAGTCATAGACTAGACACATAGATTTTAAGGACATTCTGTGTGTCATCATAACACATTGCTTTTTGCGTGCCATTTCACCCCACAGGGTTAATGTTGTGAAACAGCTTTTTGCTTGTTGTTTAACTCCACATCATTTCCGTGAAACGGTCGTGATTATGTTAAGGCAACAAAACTATGGTAACGGCCGCAGTTGGGTTTGGCAACAAAACTACTTGGTCAGGTTTAGTCATGGTTGAGCTTAAAATAAGTATGTAAAATACATATGTAAACAATGTAACATAAATTGGAAAACACGTCACTAACGTAACTCAAAATAACTCAACACTTTGGGACATGTACGACTGGTCTCCTGGTTGAAAGTCCTGTGTTATATTTGACCCGTCCACCTCCCCTCCTGCCCACGATAAGAAGTCTTACAAATTTATGTGACATTCATACGCCATTTGGTGAGTCCGGGCTGGTGTACATGGGTGAAAGTCCAGCGACTGTTTGACCCATCCATCCACCCCAACCTCCTCCCTAGGCGGACTGTCGTTCTTTATACTTTGTCACCTGCACGTCCTGGCTCGCAATTACGTGGGTTGTATACAAATTACAGTGCATTACTTTTCATAGGTATAAGTATGAACAGTGAATGAAAGTCAACTAGCTCCTCTAAACCCACTGTACACTACCTGCCCAGCACCAAACGGCAGACAGGCGATGCAAATATTTGATAAAAGCTTTTTTGCATTGGTCCCTGGTAAACAGACAAACAAACAAAGCAAAAAAGCAATTGATGCAGCTTTAATGATCCAATGATTTTTGATTACTTCATCATTATTATTCAGGTTGCAGGTTAAACACTTATTCATCAATGATGAATTCATTTGTTTTAAATGATAAATAAACATTAAAGAGTCACATATAAAGTTGCAGCAGATACCATGGAGGGTAAAGAGTTGTTTGTGTTGAGTAAACACTATATTTTTTCATGATAAATAAAACCATGTGCCCAAGAATGGACAGACTTGGTGAGTATATTACACTATTACCTACAGACTAATGAGAGTAGCATTGGCTCATTGACCACTGCAATATTAACTGACTATTGTACTCCCAACTGCTTAGCTGTGGTATTGTGAGGCATATATGCAGCTTATTAGACATGTGCTGTCTCCTCAGCATAAAATATGGCTGAATAACAGGACTAAAAATATATATGCACTTAGGCTGAAATTGTGCCTCGCAACTCTGGGCATGCCAATATACAATAACCTTGTTTAAGGTCTCTTTTAGAGACTCTTTTAATGTTCCTACGTCTTCTAGGACATCATGTTTGGGAATTGTCCTTCAGGCATTATAATGTCAAACAAAAAGAAAGCAAGAAAGCAGCATAATAAGCAGAATACATGAAAATTCAGAATGTTTAGCAAACCAAAAATGCATTAGATGATAATGTGACTGAAAAGAATAAATCAAAGATCTATTAAAAATGTATGAGAAATCTGAATATGGTGACCTTTCATCCCAATGAAAGCTGCACACCAGCCACATATTCTGAAAAAGTTTCGAAAATTCATACCCTGGGTGCCAGTAATGCATGTTGTGTATAGGTGTCTTTCTCTGGCTGAGCCGCCTGACTGCCCAGTACAACTGTAAGTTGCCTTAAAGTATATATTGGACCTAAGTGTTATCATATATTATCATATTTGTGACACTCAGGAAATGTGATCTTGGTTTTTCAGTGACATTTTTTGTATGTAACGTAATTAGGGCTGTCAATCGATTAAAATATTTAATCGCGATTAATTACAAATTAATCACACATTTTTTATCTGTTCAAAAAGTACCTTCAAGGGAGATTTGTCAAGTATTTAATACTCTTATCAACATGGGAGTGGGCTAATATGCTTGCTTTATGCAAATGTAGGAATACATTTATTATTTGAAATCAATTAACAACACAAAACAATGACAAATATTGCCCAGAAACCAAACAAGTACGACATTTTGTATAAAGAAAGGTATGCTCAAATCATAACATGGTGAACTCAAGCCTAACAGGCAACAACAGCTGTCAGTGTGTCAGTGTGCTGACTTGACTATGACTTGCCCCAAACTGCATGTGATTATCATAAAGTGGGCATGTCTATAGATTAGATTAGATTAGACTTTATTAATCCCACAGCTGGGAAATTCACTCTCCACAGCAGAAAGTAGACAGCTCAGGAGATACACATCTATGAAAAATATACACAAGAAAATACACCAAAAGTACACCGAATAAAATACTATATACACAAATCCACATGATATATACATAAAGTGCAAGATTGCACTTCGAGATGTGCATGTGCAAAATTGCACATGGTCAGGAAGAGCAGGAGTTATAGAGTCTGATAGCTGCTGGGATGAAGGACCTGCGGAACCTCTCCTTCTTACATCGAGGATGTAAAAGTCTGCTACTGAAGAAGCTGCTCAGAGACCCTACAGTGTCATGCAGGGGGTGAGAGGAGTTGTTCATGATGGATGTCAGCTTAGCTAACATCCTCCTCTCACCTACTTCCTCAATGGAGTCTAGGGTAAAGGGGAAGACTGTAAAGGGGAGACTCGTGGGTACCCATAAAACCCATTTTCATTCACATATCTTGAGGTCAGAGGTCAAGGGACCCCTTTGAAATAGCCATGACAGTTTTTCCTCGCTATAATTTAGTGCAAGTTTGGAGCATTATTTAGCCTCCTTTGTGACAAGCTACTATTCATGGTTGGTACCAATGGATTCCTTAGGTTTTCTTGTTTTATATGATACCAGTAACTTCACTCCAGCTTTAAAATTGAGCCCGCTACAACCTCTAAAATTGCAAGTTGCATTAATGAATGAAAGAAAATTAGTGGCGTTGAAACAAATTTGCATTAACACATTATTACCGCGTTAACTTTGACAGCCCTAAACATAATAGATATTTTCACAATATATTTCTCTGATTTCTAACCAAGCTTCTCTATTAGGATCAGTGATTCACCTTTTTTTATTTTGATATTCATATCTTCTCATTAAATTTTAAGAATTAATTGGCATCAAAAGATTGTCATTTGTGAAATTACACTTGTATATTTCTAAAGCCTCATCAATTAATTCCACTGATCCAATTCATTTAACTGCTTTAACTGCAGCAAAGCGACACATCACTTGTCGCTCAGCAAAGTATGTATAATACTGTTGATATTCACAAATCACACTTTGATGGCAGATTTATAATGTCATGTTTATCTGCATTCATTACAGCGATAACACTGAAAGAAACACTCTGAACACAACAATACTACAAACTCAGAGATTCATAAACTGTTGAACATTTGTTCCACTCCTGCTTTGAAAATGAGCTGACGTCTACACCATTGGGCTTCAGCTAACTGTGTAAGTGGTCTGTTTTCGCCTGGATCTCCCATCATTAAATTAAATTCTCTACATATGAGAATCAGCTATATTGTCTCTCCAAACAAAAGCTAACCGCATTAAGATATTCTGGTCTCTCTCTCTCTCTGTCTGTCTGTCAGCCAGCTCAGTTACAATTTAGGTTAAATGGGGAGGCATGGGACACAACTTAATGAGAATTTGTTTTTGCGGCTCTGCCAGTAATTAGTTTGTCAAAGCAGAACAAAATGAGCGTGTCTCAGGAAATGTAAAATTCAATATTAATTAAATTACAAATGGAAATCATGCTTGAATGCTAAGAGCAGCCACCAGACTGTGGCCATTTATCTGTTGATATGCTTTAAAATGGAAACTGTTTCATTTGTGGTTGCATACAACTACGCTTTATCTGCTTTTCTCATTTGGTTTGTTTTAAAATGAATAATTGTAAGTAGCTAAGCATGAAATGTAGTTGAACTGTTGTTGAAATGCGGTTGAACTGTGTGGCTTATATTCATGATGTTGGGTAGACTGTAACTCTCCCTGACTTGGATGTGTCAGATGCATGGAGGCAACAGGTAATGAGTAGTGCATATCCCACGCACCAATTTCCAATCCAGTGTTCTCATCCCATGGCTGCCTGTCACTTCTGGAGCAATGGCACACTGCATCAATAACGACTAGCCCTCAAACCGCAGGAGGTGGAAACACCGAGACAGAGTCCATGACACGGAACACACAGGGAGAAGACAAGGGCAAGAGGGTAACAAGCGCTGAGGAAAAATCAGCCAAAATAAACACAGGCGTTGAAACACTGACTGAGACGAGACTGCCATGCAACGCGAGGTTGAAAGATGAAGAGGTAGAGCAACACACAGACGTAGTGAAATGTGTGTGTGGTCAAAGTGTGTGAACTCTGGGTTGCCACTAATGCGTGTGGACAGGAGCTCAGTATTGTGTAAGCACAGAGTGACAAGAGGACTGGATGAATAATTCAGTGTCCTCGGTCCATGATCTCCACTGTTCAACATGCAATGCCTGTTGCAATGCCTGTGTGTGTGTGTGTGTGTGTGTGTGTGTGTGTGTGTGTGTGTGTGTGTGTGTGTCTGTTTTACTAATGTTGCGGGAACATAAATCTGTTTACACGGTCACATTGTGGGGACTCGCCTTCCATTTGGGGACAAAATTCAAGCCCCTATAACGTAAATCATTACATTTTAAGGTGAAGACTTGGTTTAAGGTTCAGGTTAGGCAAGTAGCGGTTATGGTTATGCCGTGTTTCCACTTAACTGTGTATGTATGTGAGTCAACCAGAAGTTCATTCATTCCTATGGGAACATACATGATCTCCGATATGTTTGTGAAACTCCCCCCTCCATTTTTTTTCCAGTCCGTAATTTGCCTTAAGTACGTTGAAAAAATGTAACTCTTGCGGCAGATTATAGACAGACCATGTGCAATTAGTGAATTAATAAACTGATTGATGAATGCGATACAGCTCTATTCATATTTTTTTTCCAAGTGAAAAGTTAAACGGCAAATTTAGCAGTTTGGTGAACTATTTTGTTAAAGGTCGTATGAACCACTTTATGCACTCCATGTTACACAGCTAGCATGCTACCAATGTTAGCTAAATATGCCGTCGAACTCTTCACTTAGAAAAAATTTAACGTTATATGACTCGTCTAGACTGGATAGCGAAAAACAGAAGGTAAACCCATAGATATGAAAACACTGTTTTATATCTATGCAGTAACTTCTCTGTTTATGGCAATGTGTGTGTGTGTGTGTGTGTGTAAGAGGGATAGAGTGAAATCACTCACCTAATCATGCATATGATTATGTTTGTGTTTGTTTGAATTTACATGTTTAAGATCAGATAAATCCATCCCTCCAGGGGAAATTTATCTGAGAATCAGTGCTGCCGGTAAAACAGGCTTCAGGGCATGATTATTAAAAAATATGATACAACACAAATAACACCAATGTACAACATGCAGGCAGCTAAAGAACAACTGTCTATTTAAGGCCTATAAATGGATACTTGTTCAAATGTTTTTTTTAGCAGCCTTGCTTGTATTGTGGCTCGGAAATACCCGCCTCAGGGAGAAGCCGATATTCTGGGTGGAGGGTCTGAGACGGGTCAGAGATTATTTTCTGAGGCAGCCTGCAGCCTGACCGCTGACTCC
>CAKAKQ010040145.1:0-21926 GCA_916700675.1 Helicolenus avius
TGAAAACCTGAGCCAATGTATATTTCTTATTGAATATTTTTCAGCTCCCAAACAGATATCAGGTGTCATCTGGCGGGGCCAATGACTTTATTTATCTGTAGCTGTTATCATACGTTTCTGATATTCAGCTGATATTCTGCCCAGGGATCAGTCTCTCTGTATCACCCCTTTAATAGGATGAAACCCTCATAAACAAGCAGGACAGTATTACTGCAACTCACTAACAATCTATTAGCGCTGTCTGAGTGTGTGTGTGTGTGCTCCCATGTGGTACTGGTGGAAACCAGTTAATGTGTGGTTATATTTGAACGACTGAGGAATGTGTTGACTGTTGACCTTGGCCAAATGGAAGCCATTATCTCCCCCCGCTGAGGCCTCCCTCCTCCACTGAACTGATAAATTAATGAGAGAAAACACTGCTTACATCGATACTGGTGTCGCCAGCAGCCACAGAGACACAGAGAGGGAGGAGGGGGAGAAGAGGAAACAGCGAGACGGGCATTGAGAAACACAAATATTAGAATATCAGAAAGGCAAATATTCTCATTAAAGCACTTAATAGAAAAAAAACATATTATTTGTTCCAGCATTATATTCCTATATGTGTATTCATTTAGAAGTATAAAAGAAACAGGGGATAATAAATAATAATACATTTGTGAAATGTATTATCTTGTATTATAATATTATCTTAAATTAATTTAGCAAATTAATTAATTTAATCACATTTGTTATTGTTTAAAATGTACTTTAATATATAATATGTATACGTATATTTATTATTGGAACTCACTTAAAAACAAAAATCAATGACAAATATTATATATATTATATATGTTTAAATGTTCATTTAAAAAGAGGAAGGAGGTTACAAAAATACACAGTTGAAATATATCATCAATAAATAAATATCTTATCATATAAATAAAATGGAACAAAAAAATGTAAGTATAACAGAATATATAGTATGTAAACAGAATATATATGTATATATACTAGGGCTGTCAATCAATTAAAATATTTAGTCGCGATTAATCGCAAATTAACCGTACATTCAAAATGTACCTTAAAGGGAAATTTGTCAAGTATTTAATACTCTTATCAACATGGGAGTGTACAAATATTCTTGCTTTATGCAAATGTATGTATATATTTATTATTGGAAATAAATTAACAACACAAAACAATGACAAATATTGTGCAGAAACCCTCACAGGTACTGCATTTAGTATAAAGAAATATGCTCAAATCATAACATGGCAAGTGATTATCATAAAGTGGGCATGTCTGTAAAGTGGAGACTCGTGGGTAGAGAAAGAAGATTTCAAGAAGTATAGAAGCCGAGAAGTATTGAATTAGTACACTTACAAGTATACTACTAGTACATTGATATTGGTATACTTACTACATAAAGTATACTTTGGGGGAAATATACTTGAACTTCACTTAAGTATACTTCATGAAATAAACTGGAACAGATTTATGTCCCCGCAACATGAGTAATACGCCCCCCCCCACCCACCTACCCACCCAGCTCCAACACTGTAGCCGGGGACCATTTAGTCCTGTCTCCACCTCTCAGTGCAGAGGAACTAGGAGTTAAATTGGCCATGTCCTGATTGGTGTTGAAAGAGAACAAACAGTGGCTCATGTGCTCTGCTGGGTGGCACACAGGACCAAACAGCTTTCTGAAGACTTGTAATGATGACAAATGTCTGTTTGTGGGTGTACCATGATGGGAAGAGTGGGCTACACGCCACAGCTTCCTCCACCATTAACCTTCCATGAGGACAGGGTGCTACTTGTACCAGGGAATCATTTTTGATGAGAAGAGTTCTTCCACTGATTCATTCATATTCCTTAAATGATAGAACGCTGTTTTTTTGCATGCGTTTGCAAAGCACATCAATGGTCAGAGATGCTGAGATAGTGTGGTGAACGAAAAAGCAACATTTCCTCATCCTTGTAGTACTATGTTACCTCGCATCCCTGTATTATTACATGCCTGTATGTGTTATATATAAACAATGTATTTCTACTCTAATCTATGCAACTCAAACGCTGTACACAATATTACCTTCTTGAACTAATGTAGAGAGTGGTATCGTCAGTATATTTTAGAATCAGTCTTAATTATTATTATTTTTTTTATCCTATTAGATTCTGTAGCGTTTATGGCTTCAACTGTATTTGGCTTTCTTAACTAGTACCTCCAGACCACAACTTCATTATCTAATCATCTCATCACAACAAATGATGCTCATATTTACTCTTTTAAAGCCAGTTATCCCGAGGTGATTATTCTATTTCAACATTATCTTAAGAAAACAATCATTGTTTTCTTAAGATAAATGCCTCATTATGTTCCTTTATCTCGGGATAACAGGCTCTCTGTACTTCATGGTGTATCCAGACTGGTTTCATCATGGAGTGATTCCACTCAGCTTGGGTAGAAAGGGGTTTTCTAGAAGAGAACACAGGAAAAACAACAGAGGAGGAAGTTAAAATGAGTATAAACACGTTACTATGAGCATCATCTCATTAGCTCCAGATAAGAAAATCAATGAGAAAACAGACAGTTATATATAACCATGGTTCTTTTAGCGAAGAGACTATCACTACACCCAATTACATATTGTATCACCCAGTCGCCAAGGAAAAATGTTATGTTGAATGTTGACGTTTCTGAACCAAAAATCTGTTTCATATCAGCCTCGTATGATGCTTGCAGAAACGCACAATGCCACGTGGTTAAAGTTGTGAAGTGATTGGTTAGGTTTAGGCAACAAAACTACTTGGTTAAAGGGCCAGCGTGTAACATTAAGGGGGATCTATTGGTAAAAATGGAATATAATATTAATAAGTATGTTTTCTTTAGTGTATAATCACCTGATAATAAGAATTGTTGTGTTTTCGTTACCTTAGAATGAGCTATTACAGATAACGATAACGTTACTTGCTCCCGTCGCCACTGCTCTCTATCTCTTGCTTTACCACTCACTTCCCACGTACACACACACTCTTACTCTGCTCCAAATGGCTCTAGAGAAGTGCCATTCACATTTTTGCGTCGACCACCGTAGCTCTCCAACACGCTTGGCGCACGGGAGAGGCTTCAGTTGGTTGCAGTCTCCTCACCTCACCGCTAGATACCGCCAGATCCTACACACTGGACCTTTAAAGTTAGAAAAAAGACCATGGTTTGTTTTAAAACAATAATGTAACAATGTAACATAAAAATATATCCGCCCTAAATTGGCTTTTTTACGGAACATTACGTAACGTACAATGCCAACATTATTTCCTGGCGACTGGGCTGATTCTATATATATAGGAACCCTTTGATGGGGCCCTTGAGTGATTTAGTCTTGCACTTCTATAAAGTTGGGGGACTTACAAGGCAGAGATATCCCAACTTTTAGGCTCTAGTAACGATTAAATTCCACACATGCTGTAGCCTACATTTCCCAGAATGCAGCTCAATAGCACATTTTTGTTAGACACTCCCAGCCCAGTAAATACCGACACCTTTCAAATTCCAAGCCTCCGGTTCGTACCTCAGGCTTTCTGAATATAACGTAGGCCTAAATCTTAAGTCTCCAAGCCCACATTGAGTAACCCTGATGACATCATTAGAAGATATCATACAACTGTTTTCATGGTCTGAGTGTGTACTCCCTACTATACTTCTCCTTTAAGACAACACCATGATGATACAGAGTCATGCTGTAGTGCAAGCTGAGTGGACAGACTTTCAAGTGAGACATTGCCGACACCAGTGCTCAAAAACAAAGAAGTGATACTAGTGTGTGCTCCAAAGAAAACAATAATGTGCATGTCAGCAGGGCTGCAGCCCATGGCAAACTTTTTTACTATTCACTATATGTACACACTCCAAGGCCAGAAAATACTGCCAGCCTTGCAAGACACTATGGATGAAGCAGAGGCATGTATAGGACGCTCAGGCTATCCAGATGTAAAGCTGTTTGGAATAAGTGGCCATCACTCATTTGGGATCACTGGTTCATGAAGAATCATAAAAAAATGGTCAATGCAGATAGATCATTATTATTTTTTAAATGTACATTTTCAGAAATGTTCCAATATCATGGTGCAGACTTCAGCCCAAACCTATTCTGTACAAAAATACTACAAAATGTGGATCCAAAACACTACCTTTCTTTTAAATTCTCCAAATAAATGCTTAATTAATAAAGTACCATTTGTATCCAACACTTTCATCATCATCACTTTTTCATCATCCCTTTTTTTTTCAAATTAATTTCTCATTTTGGGAAGATCGTCTCCACATACACCTCCAACTCCAACGTTGAGTGTATCAGCCCGTCTTTGTTCAGCGTCCCATCTGGTGAGTCAACAGTGAGGCCCGGAGTTGTCCCAGAAACCACTTACTGTGTGTGTGAAAAGGAGCCACATCCAGACATTAATCCCCAAAACAATAATCCAATAGATAATGCTAGAGGGAGGCCATTTGAAGCAATGGAAAACAGGAGAGTGGGGCGAGGGGGCCCCGGCAGAAGAGATTCATTCCTCCGGCAGCTAAGGAGATATCACTCACCGATTCATGGGTGCACTCAAGTGTACTATTTGCTTTTCAATTAGGCCATATCCAAATGGAAGATAGGGAGGTTTTAAAAGTATTAACATGCTAGTTAAAAGAGTACAGGATTTTCTGCCTCACCATCCAATTTAGATAGAGTCCATCTGAACGATTAGCTGCTCAAACAAGCTGCCCTGGCAGAGCACACACACTGATAATAAATAGTGATGGCCAAATGTTGCAAACATCCGACTGAATTAAGGTGCTATTAGGGCACAAATGACATTTTAGGAACAATATAAGAGTATATATCCTGAGGAAAGGTGGCTGGCTACTGGGATATAGAATCTGAATTGAATTTTCCGTTTTGATAAGATCATAAATGTCAGACTTTTAAATGAGGCCTTTTTTTTAAAAACCTTTTTCACCCCCCCCTCTTTTTCATAGACACATTTTTTGTCTTTTTTAGAGGGGCACAGGGGGTCTTTCGGGGGTGATAGCAGGTCAACAGTAGATGTCACATAGAAGTGGTGTACATTATCTGAAAGCTGGGAACCTGGAGATTAATTTGAGATGCAGCTCAACACTGTGTGTCATGTTGATCTATAGTCAAGAAAATAATTGATTCATTAATTAATTAAGATAAATGGTGAAAGTGTATAAGGGTTTAGAACATTATGATAGAAGTATATAATGGTCATTCCCATGCTCTATTATGTCTCATAAGTTGTTGCATACATTTTTGGGGTTGATACCATTTGTTACACAGATTCAGTGCTCAATTTAACAATTTTTTATCTATTGAGAATTGATAAAAATGATCAATAATCCCTCCAAAATACCATGTTAAGACACCAAGACCTTGATGAACACCATAGAAAAAGCTATGATGTGATTTGGTGACGAAAACTTTTGACATTTGGAGATTTTTTGGAGACTGGATGGCTGTAAAGTACAGTCAAGTCAAGTTTAAAAAAATGGTCTCACTACAATGAAATGGCTACTATGGGGGACTAACATCATCACACATGAATATAGTTTGGCTCATTGGATCCACAGGAGTCTCAGCTTTACGTTGATAAACAATGTATGTGATTCAAGACTGTTTAGGGACCCCAGTATATGCAGAAATAGTCAAACACACCATTTTAGAATAGGCAAAAATAACACATTTATGCTGCATGGTTTTTAAAAAAAATCCATGAATGCAGAGATATTATGATGCCTCCATAAAGCACAGTGCACACAGCACACTATGGAAACTTCATTAAATGCCAGGCATCTGCATGCTGAAGGCATACACAGCTCATACAGATGTCGTTACCAACGAGTCATTGATACCAAAATCCAAATGATGCCTTGAAGTCAAGCCCAGTTACAAAGGTGTGCCTTGTCACTTGGCTTTATTCATATATACGTGAGGCTACAGGTCTAGATTGTGCGGTTTAGTCATGTTGGGGTGGTATGTTCTCTCTCTGGCTTCATCAGGTCAATGTTATATTTAAAGCACACATACTTCTGCTTATCAGTTGGCATCTCACTTCACTGTTATTGGCTAAGTATGCCACACCATAGCTTGTGGGAAAAAAGTACCATAAAAGAGCTCATTTCACATCATAAAATCATAAATCTCAATCTGCACACACAAAGCCAGTATTGTAATGTCTGAGTGAGCGGAGTCGTGGAATGTCAGAGGAAATGGATCAAAAGTGTGGCTCAGGTCTTATCAGCCTGGCCCCAGTCATTGTTGCACAGTGACGCTTTTCTATTACGAGCACTGATTACAGCAGTTACACTTTAAAAAAGTGTGTTATTGTGTTATTTAGCCTCCTTCACGACAAAGTATGACGGTTGGCACCAATGGATTCCTTAGGTTTTCTAGTTTTTTTTATGTCCACTCTATCTATCTAGCTTTATTTATTACACGGCTGTGTTGAATACTCGATTCTGATTGGTCAATCATGACGTTCGGCCATAGCAACGGTCTGTTATACATAGCGACGGTCTGTAATTTCTGTATAACAGACCGTTGCTATGGGCGCAGCTCTGATGTTGGACTATGGCGGACCGCTTTCGTGTAAAAATATTGATTTCTTCAGTAAGTAGCCGCGTAATAAGCAGGATAATGTGGCGATGAGGTACAGCATCGCCCTGTCTGGGATTCTTTCACAACAATGACCGACTTGCTGTACATTATCCCTTACATGTGTACTTACTCATTAGATAATGACAGCTACCGTCGCTCCGTACGCTACCCTCCCAAAAATAGTGGTGCCGTCCCAGAATGCTTTGCGATTCCCATTCCCTAAAGAAGTAAATTCTGTCTGTTTTTAGCCATCCAGTCTTATGGAATATGCGCATGCCGACAAATAAGTGAGTAGCTAAGATGTCAGGGAACACACAGTGATATTACTTCTCCAGTTCAGGTGCAATTTATATCCGTTTGAAGCACATTATCACTTTATATCTGAGTAATGTATCTGTGTTGACTTGGTGCGTATAGATGTACAGTATGTGTAGAGGTATGTGTGAATAGGATAAACGCAGCTTGTATCTAGTTTTACCGTGTTGAATAGCAGCTCTTATCATCCCCTCATAGACACAAACACACCTAAATGATCCAGTTATAAGCTTTTATCGATCTGCTGCTGGTCGTTTTATGATATGCTTGCGCCGTTGTTCCCATCCCACACCATTGATTTTTACTACCTGTGTAAACAGCAGGCCCCCTTGTAAAAGTGCCTCAGTCCACAGCAATGTGTTGGGCAGGTTGTGTGTGTGTGTGTGTGTGTTTGTGTGTTTGGGTTCAATGATATGGTGATAATACCAGATCAATGAGAGATAATGTTTCAGGATGCTCTTTCTACTAACATATGGGCCTTGACACACAGCTGTAAAATGTTTATTTTACCTTTAACTAAACCAAACACTGACTCATATCAGAGGGCCCATTTTCTGCTCTTCCATTGGTCAAGAGAACCGGACGTCATGGACATACAGGTGGTCTATTCTGTCATGACTTTATCTCCACAATCTTCTGCAGCTGATTAATCACCCTGTTTATCCCTCTGGAGTCTACTGTAGGTTCATTGGTTCATTGGTTCATAATGAAAAAAATACATTTAAAAAAGGGTTTGTGGTAGACAGCCTGCACACTTATCCAGCTGAAATATAATATACAGATATCATTTATTAAAGCACCGCCTTCATTTTTGTCTTTGTTAAGCAGCTTTAAACTGTCCTCGCCCCACATGGATGCCATCCTTCTTTCAGCAAAATTTCAACCGTCAGTCTGACTTATTGTTTTGTCCATTTAACAAAAGATTAAGCTGCCAGGAACCCAAAATACAAGAAAAATGACACAGATTCCTATAGAAATGCATACATATTTATTGATAGTCAGTCAAAAATATACAGAACAGTTCAAGGTTGTAAAAAAGATTGTTTCACTTTTTATACTCATAAAATACAGCAGAACATAATTAAATACATATATAATATTACATACATACATATAACACAGTCTAATTGTATGTAGTGATTTTATCCCAAATTATTTTTGTTCTTTTTTCATTGAAAGTCTATGCACTTAATCAATTTATGTTATTAAAAATTCTTTCCAAAATATGATTAAGGCCTACAAACAGTGACACGGTGTGAAAGCCCCACATCACAAATTTTCAACTGTTTTTCTCAGCTTGTCTCTACTTGATATATAAATAAAGTTACTTATAAGTTAATAAAACAAGCTCAGTGTATTCACCGATGAATAGATGTCCAGTCGTTGTCCCCAATGTATTCCTTACCTTTACACAGCACCTGTCCTCCACAACCTCCTAGGACATAGGCTATACCTTTCACCATTGTTCCAGATCCAAGATACGATTAGATTGGACCAGCTAAAACTGAATTTTCTATTTTAGCAGGTTAATCAGGGGTTTGAAACCAGGCTAAGCAGTCTGTTCTTTTGCCTTATTTCATATTTTAAGGAGAAATAATTACCGTATCTCTTTGCCAGCAGGACAAAGTAAAAACATTTAGTCTACTGAGGTGTGATTCACTGCAGTGAATGATAAGCCAAAGACAGAGTGCGTAATTCAAAGGAAGAGACAAAACACTGAACTTCAAGTCCTTTACCAGGTCCCTCACACACACACACACACACACACACACACACACACACACACACACACACACACACACACAAATCACCACTGGCCTTTGCTTATTAATGTGCGGTTACAGGAAACTATTGTTGCGCTGATGTTTCCAGCTATAATGTGACTGGCCAGAACAATGCGGTGTTAATTTGTTTGGTTTCCGGCGAAGGACTGTGAAAACAGTGATGGCCACGGAGACAGGAAAGGACATTAATAGGCCTAGATGAAGGAATGCTGGGGGATGGGAGGTGGTGGGGGAGACACTGGGACACGTCCTCAGTGAAGGAGGATGTTGGAGAGAGAAAAAGAAAGTTAAAACTAACATTAGTGTACTGGCAATAGGGTGACGAATTAAAACCAGTCTGTTTGCACGAAAAGGCGCATAAATGCCACGATAAGGCGTTTAGCATACAATAAGTCATTTGAACGCCATGTATCCTGTACTGACTGCAATGTAAACGCATCTGCGTATAAATGCTATGGTAGGAGTGATGGTACACGTCCACAGGGGCGTTTTTTATCACGAGGGACCGCCTCGCTTCCCAGCTTTGGACACTTGACTGGCTGCCACTGGACACAAGGCACAAGGCACCTGATTGGACGAACGCTTTCCCTCATGGGCTGCTGCTCCCAGCTTTCAACCGGAAACAAGACGGCGACTCGTTTGGAAACTTTCTTCACTTATATCACAAAAATAGTTCACCGAAATGTGTTTCTGAAAACATTTTATGTGAGAAATAAACCATGCAGTTGATGAATCTGTCTTTATTTTGGATCGGCAACTGTAAGTTTAGAAGTTTCTAGGGAGTTTCCATAGGCGGCGAGTTGCGTCTAAACCTCAACTTTATGCAGCTGAAAGAAAAAGTGAGAAAATGAGAAAGATCACTTACAGTGAAAAAACAGAGCCATGAGGAGGTGCAGAAGTCTAGTTTTGTCTCAGAACACTTGAATTACAATACGCTGAAAGGTTATTATGGAATTGTTGCCAAATGATGCCAAAAATATTCTGCCTACTGAAGCTTTAAGTATGATGGGCTCATAGTGTCATCACATCTCAGAGGTCCCTATTTCTTCTTTATTCTACTTATGTGTTTTCAGCCTGTTATAAACTGGGCTGAGGATAATAGAATCAACAGTAGTGGATCACATCAAAGATGTTTTGAGTCACAGATCGCAGTAGGCTACATTATAAAAGTGAGTACTAACAAAGAACGTTCCTCTGCAACATCAGCGCCCAGCAGCAAAGTTATGCTTCCACGTTTTTGGACTGAAAGCGACCACCGGATGCCAGTAAAATGTCCACCTACAAAGTGCCTACGAAAGTAAAACAAAATTATTTTTATTCTATTTGTCATATCTAATATCTCTACCGGAATGGCCTGTGTTGAACAATACAAATATTATAAATATAATAACCGTTTTCAGTCCAAAATGGCAGCAGTGGCTGTTGTAAAACAAAAACACCAGAGTTTCGTCTCTTTGCTTTTATACTCTTTGGTACTTATAGGCTTACACTTCACATGGTACTTGGTTGTATACAGAATAGTTATAGTTATACACAACGTTTTGTCATATCATTAGGAGCATGTGTCGTAAGTTGTGGACTTCACCTAATGAATTGTCATGATGCTCACTTCAGTTGTCTGTATAAACAAGGAAATATGACAGGGACAGTCAAGATTTTCTATATAATAAGTTAAATGTGTGTTGTTTATAGAGGCAGGTAGCGTGGAAACCCCATCAAAAGCCTGTGAAAGTGTAACATTCCTCATCATATCTTGATTAAAATGTATCATTGAATAATACAGACTGTATGCTTGGCAGAGTACCTGTGATTTAGTCAGTCTGAGTCACATCTACACAGCTGTTTGTGTCAGTGTTGGTGGAAAAACCAAGTATATGAAATTTAAGATAGTATTTCACACAGATTACCTTCTAAAATCTATGGGTAAGTTGGGCATCTCAATGGCAACAAATGTCAAAATGGTATTATATTTCATGAATATGTTTGAATGTTTTGCATCAAAACCTTAAATCATCAATTTTCTCTTGCTACACAATACAAGTAAATTTTAATTTTTATTGGAAAAGGTGTTGACTAGTCCCAAAAATAGATTCGTAACATTTTGACGTAACACAGCAGCCCAAATATGACTTTTCATTGTGTTGTTTTTTCTCACCGTCATAAGTAAGCACATAATGAGTACCACTTTCTCTGCTTGTTGCCCTGTTTATGTATGGAAACTGACGCAGCCTGGCCTCGCTGTATAAAATGACCTGTGGTGACCTCTAGGATAATCACAGCCTCATGAAACTTTACAGCCACAAACTAGAGACCTAGGGCATTCAGAGGATGGATGGCTTTCCTAGCTAGATTGACTATAAGGGGGTTTCTGAGCAGTTTACACAACAGAAGTGCTCGCCATCCAATCGCCGAAAAAATGCAATTCTTGCAGAAATCTCCAAATGTCAAAGGTTTTTGAAACCAAATCACAGCCTGGCTTTTTCCATTGTGTTCCTCAAGGTCTTGGTGTCTTAATGTGTGTCTTAAATGACATAATAGAACATGGGAATGACCATCACAAACTCATATCATCATGTTCTAAAGGAAAAGGAAATATGACAGGGACAGTCAAGATTTTCTATAAAATAAGTTAAATGTGTGTTGTTTATTGAGGCAGGTAGCATGGAAACCCCATCAAAAGCCTGTAAAAGTGTAACATTCCTCATCATATCTTCATTAAAATGTATCACTGAATAATATAGACTGTATGCTTGGCAGAGTAAATGTGATTTAGTCAGTCTGAGTCACATCTACACAGCTGTTTGTGTTGGTGTTGGTGGAAAAACAAAGTATATGAAATTTAAGATAGTATTTCACACTGATTACCTTCTAAAATCATCAGACAAATATTTAAATTACCCTTAAATAAATGATTCAAAAGACTCATATGTTACAAAGTGCCACCAGTTTTTCAGAGTATGCATCATTTCCTTTAGGTTACATTTTATTTTTTACTACAATTTGTAACTAAAGTTCATCAGTTTTAGTTCATGACTTCCTGGCAATGAACAGTCACTTGTGTATGTGAGGTGTTTGTCTGCATTAAAACAATACGTTTAGTGATTTCATGTAAAAAAACAAGCGCTCCGTGGACCCTGTTGCATTCTTGTTATCCATTTAAAGTGTTATCTGAGACAATGAGGGAAACAGGATGTGCTGTTTTATCACTTCCTCCCAGTCCCACTTTGTTTAGGACTGTATCATAGTGAGTGAAGGAAAAGAGAAGGAGGTGGAGTGAAACTAAAGAACTGAAGGGATAAAGAGGAAGTTGGGGGGAAGATATATGTGAATGAAAATGGGTTCTATGGGTACCCACGAGTCTCCCCTTTACAGACATGCCCACTTTATGATAATCACATGCAGTTTTGGGGCAAGTCATAGTCAAGTCAGCACACTGACACACTGACAGCTGTTGTTGCCTGTTGGGCTGCAGTTTGCCATGTTATGATTTGAGCATATTTTTCTATGTTAAATGCAGTACCTGTGAGGGTTTCTGGACAATATTTGTCATTGTATTGTGTTGTTAATTGATTTCCAATAATAAATATATACATAAATTGGCATAAAGCAGCATATTTGTCCACTCCCATGTTGATAAGAGTATTAAATACTTGACAAATCTCCCTTTAAGGTACATTTTGAACAAATGTGTGATTAATTTGCGATTAATCGTGATTAATTATGAATATCATTAATTCAATATTTGAATTGATTGACAGCCCTTTAGTTCTTAACTAACAAGCTGTCCGGTCTGTAACTTTTACTGTTCTGGTTCACTGTCATCACTCTCATGGTGTTGTTTTAAGCAGCAGCAGGCCGCTTTTTTCAGAGGGAAAAGGTCTGAAAAGCCACTTTACACAACCTGCTCAGCTGCAAACAGCAGACAGACACAGTTAGAGACTAGCTGGTGAGCATAGTGGAGCATTTGGTAGCTAAAGAGACAGATATTTCCCCCAGGAGTTAGTTGCTTGTTTTGCATTCTGACAGTTTACCATCAGCAGATTGTTCTCCAGAGAAGCCAGACAAGACATCTTAGACATCTGCGGCAGTAGGTGTAGTGTTGGTTTGTGAGATATGATTAATGATTTGTCTGTTGCCATGTGGTGTTTATATGGCATTACAATTATCCTGAACTAAACTGTGGAAATTTCCAGTGAAAAAAGTCACGTCTGTTATTTAAAGACCAACGGTTGTTGTTAATCTATTTCCAGTAATAAACATATATATACATTTGCATAAAGCAGCGTATTTGTCCACTCTCTTGTTGATAAGTGTCTCTGTGTGTCTCTGTGTGGCGTCTGACTCGTGTGTGAAGTCAGTGATGGTACTCGGTGGATTTGCCTATCAGTAACAGCACATGTTCTCCTGTTAATAAACCAACAAGCTATCTAAGACCACATGTGTCTGCTGGTGCGTACGGACGCACTGCTTTACTGAACACCCTGCATGTGTGTGAACGAGTGTGTATGTGCGTGTGTGTGTGTGTTTGCTTGTACATATCCCTTCTTCTCTTTCACTTCCCCATTCTAAATGAACGAGAAGCCAATTTCACAATCGTGAGACACAGACTTGATTAGCAGGCACATATTGTCAGACACACACACACACACACACACTGACAAGGTTAAGATCATAACAAGATATTCAACCTTAAAGGGGAGCGTGTGTGTGTTGAGAGTGTTGATGTTTTTTTACGGTCACTGTTTCTATTTGATTCTACAGCTACAGAGATGACTGTGATGATGACATCATAAATTCATGGCCTTCCAGCTGTTGTATTAAAAAATGCATTTATTCTATCTTCAATCTCACTCCTCATGCCTAAACCTAACCAAACCCAACCAACATGGGGCCGCTGACCCCTGACTGAACACCTACAAGCTGAGGATCTATTAGACCCAGTCTGGAGCCGCCTACAGAAGGCAGAAGGAGAGACCATTATCTTTGTTTGACTTCCTCTTCTTAGTGTTTGATAAATCTGCGTGGCAGGATGATCTTGACCTCTTCATTCAAGAGAAAACAGAGGTGAAGAGTCCACAGCGGAGCAGACAGAAAGACTACACTGCAAATAATCACCGGTCTGCCAGGTACTGTGTGATCCAGCATGCAGACTCCACTCAGCATCAGGATACGTTTGGTTCTTCTTTATGACGTTTATTTTCCAATAAAACACACATTTAACTAATAACCACAGTCTCTTCTCTGAGAGCCACTGAACACTTCTAGCCTGAGGACAGTCTTTAAACTCCATCGCTCGCAAGACAAAAGTCTTTGAAACCTTTGGGATTCAAAACCTTACCAGTTAATGAACTCTAAAATGAACATCATTTTGTGGAAATAGAAAAATCTTCTGCCGTATACTTTGAGATATCATCCCCTAAATATTCCACGTGTATAAGCAAAATGCAAAACCACTCTCAGTCTTGTTGCTTTTTTGCAGCGTGTGAAGGAGCAAAAAGAAACAAAGAGGGATTATCTGTGTACATATGTTAACATTCCTCCTGGTTCCTGTCCACTTGAAGGAGACAGGAGAGACAACTGACAGCCTCTCTGAGAGGTTTATGTCTGCTGAGCAATAATCATGCATGTCTGTGTGTGCCAGTGTAAGTGGAGTAAACTAAACACAGAGAGAGACACTCAAAGACCCATCAGAGCTTTTTGTCCTTCTGGACAAGAGCTCTTCACGGAGACAGACATCCACCCAGAACAACTTTTTTTTCAAAGCCAAGCCCACTCACTGCTCATGACTTTTACCTCCAACAGCAGATATCTGGCAGCTCCTTTCAAAACATGCTGTGTTCATACAAATATACAGAAGCTGTTGTGCGGTATTGATTTCTAAAAGAATTTCCACCATCCTTCCAACATAAAATCAGTCTTGAATAGGTCAAATCCTACCAAACGCCTACCTATTTATTCAAGTCAGATCTGTTTTGACCCTCGCTATATTATCAAAATGAATGCAAAGTTAATTATTTGTTTATGTTTTTTATGTTTTTGTTGTGCAGCAGTGGCATAGACCCAGGGAGTTTTCAAACCTGCGATGTTAAATCTAGTTCAGGGGTCAGCAACCTTTACTATCAAAAGAGCAATTTTAGGCAGAAAAAGTATAGTATATAAGTCTAATGCGGTGAGGGCCAAAGTGCAAATGTACTACGGAGTATTAGGGCCACATTGAGGGAAAAAAAATCTGAGATTTCCAGAATAAAGTCATGATATTATGAGAATAAAGTCATAGGTTTACAAGAAAAAAAGTTGGTTTTATTACGAGAAAAAAGTCGTAATTTAATGAGAATACAGACATAAATTTAAGAGAAAAAAGTCGTAATATTACGAGAATAAAGTCATAACTTTACGGGAAAAAAAGAAAATAACACGTAAAATTAGTACTTTATAATACTATGACTTTATTCTCATAATATTACAACTTTATTATCATAATATTATGACCTTATTCTCGTAATATTATGACTTTATTCTCGAAATCTCAAGATTTATTTTTTTTCCTCAATGTGGCCCTAATACTCCGTCGTATCATAGACCTACAACAATGATAAATAAAACAAAAATGCAAACAAAAAACATTAATTAATTAACATTTTTAAAAATCCACGGGGAGCCACTAGAGAGGAAGTATTCAGTATTATCCTTTAATTAAAGTAAATGTTGCAACACTACACACTGTAAAAGAAAACAACTCTGTAATTCAAATTCAATTCAAACTTTTTTTTATCAAATACTTTCCCCCAACAGCGCTGCTAGTTACGCTTGATTCCAATAAGCACATAACGTGGGTAATCCATGAACACCTGGTATAATACTGTAGTATGCATCCATATCAAGCCTTGCATGTAGGCTTGTTGTAGTGTCACCAGAACATGTTCCTGGTGAATTAGGAAAAAACACCACCAATAGTTGCTTTATCTTTGTTTTTAAAGTTTAAGTGAAAAGTGGAATGGTAAGTTAAAGTTTAAGTTAGAGTTTAAGGAGTAAAAACAAACTAAGAAAGACAGATACAGAATAGAAGATGAGGTATCATATCTATTATCTGTCTAACTGATGGTAGAGATTAAAATAGAGATAAAAGAATGTCATATCTCATATCGGGGGTTTCTCTGTGTGTGTTTACTGGATGATCAAAGCATTCTGGTATATATGACCCTGTCTGCAAATGACTGTAAGTCAGATGTATGATTGTGTGCAACACAGCAAGATAAGGAGAGAAGAAAAAACAAATTAACAGGCAGCAAGAGGAAAAGACTCATGTTGATAAAAATATAGGAGAGAAAGATGGGTGGGGGGCATTGATGATGAGAGAAGGAGCCTCTGGGTAATGGGTTAGACATATTTGATTCATATATTCCATAAAAAAATATTTTTATATATTTCAAGGAGAACAAAAACATGTAGTTTGATGGGACAAATCTGCAAATCACAACAGATGAGGATAGTAGAGCGAGAGCCAGGCCAGAGGCCTCGACATGTTCTCTGTGGCTCCCTCTGCAGGTCAGCATTAGGTAGTGCTGCCTCACAGTCAGCTGCTTAAATATAAATAACATGCACAACCAAATACCACTGACAGTTCTTTGTAGTACTGGGTAAGTTTAGCATCTCAATGGCAACAAATATCAAAATAGTATTATATTTCATGAATATGTTTGAATGTTTTGCATCAAAACCTTAAATCATCAATTTTCAATACAAGTAAATTTAGAATTTGAAGTGCAAAAGGTGTTGTCACAAAAATAGATTCGTAACATTTTGACATAACACAGTATATGATTATGCAAGAATCATGTGGGGGCCGAAATATGACTTTTCATTGTGTTGTTTTTTCTCACCGTCATAAGTAAGCACATACTGAGTACCACTTTCTCTGCTTGTTGCCCTGTTTATGTATGGAAACTGACGCCTCGCTGTATAAAATGACCTGTGGTGACCTCTAGGATAATCACAGCCTCATGAAACTTTACAGCCACAAACCAGAGACCTAGGGCATTCAGAGGATGGATAGCTTTCCTAGCTAGATTGACTATAAGGGGGTTTCTGAGCAGTTTACACAACAGAAGTGCTCGCCATACAATCGCCGAAAAATGCAATTTTTGCAGAAATCTCCAAATGTCAAACGTTTTTGAAACCAAATCAGAGCATGGCTTTTTCTATGGTGTTCCTCAAGGTCTTGGTGTCTTAATGTGTGTCTTAAATGACATAATAGAACATGGGAATGACCATCACAAACTCATATCATCATGTTCTAAACTCTTATACACTTTCACAATTTCATTGATTAATTAATTTATTAATTAATTTGTATTTCTTATTAATGACTAGAACAACTTGCTGGGCTGCATCTCAAATTAATCTCCAGGTTCCCAGCTTTCAGATGATGACACCACTTCTATGTGACATCTACTGTTGACTTTTTATCTTCCCCTAAACATCCCCTGTCGCCCACCGCTATACCCTCAAAAAAAATTAAAAAAGGGCGGAATGGAAAGGGGTTAACCACAGCATCTGCAAATATACAGAAGAGCATAAAGGTTTCTACACATAGTTTATCGCTGCATTACTTTGTAAAGATAATACAGAACAGGTTGAGAACACCTGTGTTCCAAGAGGTGATTTAAAATAAGAGTGCCAACCTGCAGTCCAGCAGCAGCAGTAGGCGACCATGTGTCGTTCCAAATAAGTGAAAGTGAAATTAGTGAAGACTTTTGGCACCTGTATAGAAAAATTGTACTTATTCTACCATTGTTTTTTAAATAACAGACATGACTTTTTCCACTGGGAATTTCCACAGTTTAGTTCAGGATAATTGTAATGCTCTGTTGAGTCTCAGATGTCTATCAACAATCTGCAGTGTCTGCTAACGGTAAACTGTCAGAATGCAAAACAAGCGGTCTTTCTGTATAAACAAGGAAATATGACAGGGACAGTCAAGATTTTCTATATAATAAGTTAAATGTGTGTTGTTTATAGAGGCAGGTAGCGTGGAAACCCCATCAAAAGCCTGTAAAAGTGTAACATTCCTCATCATATCTTGATTAAAATGTATCACTGAATAATACAGACTGTATGCTTGGCAGAGTAAATGTGATTTAGTCAGTCTGAGTCACATCTACACAGCTGTTTGTGTCGGTGTTGGTGGAAAAACAAAGTATATGAAATTTAAGATGGTATTTCACACTGATTACCTTCTAAAATCATCAGACAAATATTTAAATTACCGTTAAATAAATGATTCAAAAGACACATGTTACAAAGTGACACCAGTTTTTCAGAGGATGCATCATTTCCTTTAGGTTACATTTTATTTTTTACTACAATTTGTAACTAAAGTTCATCAGTTTTAGTTCATGACTTCCTGGCAATGAACAGTCACTTGTGTATGTGAGGTGTTTGTCTGCATTAAAACAATACGTTTAGTGATTTCATATTAATGACTAGAACAACTTGCTGGGCTGCATCTCAAATTAATCTCCAGGTTCCCAGCTTTCAGATGATGTACACCACTTCTATGTGACATATACTGTTGACTTTTTATCTTCCTCTGAACATCCCCTGTCCCCCACTGCTATACCCTAAAAAAATAATTAAAAAAGGGCGGAATGGAAAGGGGTTAACTACAGCATCTGCAAAAATACAGAAGAGCATAAAGGTTTCTACACATAGTTTATCGCTGCATTACTTTGTAAAGATAATACAGAACAGGTTGAGAACACCTGTGTTCCAAGAGGTGATTTAAAATGAGAGTGCCAACCTGCAATCTGTTATTTTAAATAACAGACGTGACTTTTTCCACTGGGAATTTCCACAGTTTAGTTCAGGATAATTGTAATGCTCTGCACAGTCTCAGATATCTGGCTTCCTTGGAAAACAATCTGCAGTGTCTGCTGATGGTAAACTGTCAGAATGCAAAACAAGCGATCTTTTTTGCATGTGATTATCATAAAGTGGGCATGTCTGTAAAGGGGAGACTTGTGGGTACCCAGAGAACCCATTTACATTCAGGTATCTTGAGGTCAGAGGTCAATGGACCGCTTTGAAAATGGTTATGTCAGTTTTTCCTCGCAACATTTAGTGTATAAGTGTGGAGCGTTATTTACCCTTCTTCATGACAAGCTAGTATGACATGGTTGGTGTCAATGGATTCATTAGGTTTTTTCTAGTTTCATATGATAACAGCATCTTCACTCTAGCTTTAAAACTGAGCCCACTGCAACCTAAAATTCACAAGTTGCGTTAATGTGTTAAAAAAAAAACGATTGGCGTTAAAACAAATTTGCGTTATTATCGTGTTAACTTTGACAGCCCTACTAAGAACACATCATGTAGACTAAATAGGGCGATTTATTAATTAGATAATTTGTTGCTAAGCCATGGTAAACACACCCAGGATGCAACTTTCTACTTGGTTTGTTGGCTAACTTGTGTATTCCCCTTAATGTCAAACTGAAACTTGAAACATTGTCTAGTGGGCCTCTGGCCTTGTCTTAAACATCTGGACAACCTCTCTGGCTTTAGCAGTGGATTGTCTCCATTCCAGGATGTCCTTCAGTGGTATTTGTTAGGAGTGTAACTTACAATGGAGGTCAGCAGTTGTATAGCGGCCTGTGCTCCGGACAGACAAGGGGAAGCTGGCAGGAAGCTGGCAGAGCGTGGAGAGGAAGAGCACTCGGAGAGAAGAATAGGCAGAGGGACACTTCATAATAGACCCTCACTGCTGTGATCTATATATCCTCCTTTTCAAAAAGGGACACACGCACACATGATTATCGCTTGGTATGAATTATACATCACGGTTTTTTTCCACAGTTTACTGAGAGCATTCTGATGTAGACAGTTTATAAGGGTTGGCTATGTTGGTGCTTAATAACACTCACTGTTGACACAAATCTAATTCGGGTGGAGAAATACTGAATCCTTTATTTATTGATTCATTTTATTGGCCTACACGTAGCTACACAAGGCAAGGTATGTTTTTTTTATTATTGTATAGCATGAGATGGGACTTACACAGTGTTTAGCTGGCTTGCAAAGCCAGCCTTAATCACACAAGCTCAGTTTTCATTATGGGCGTGTTTCCATCTACTTGTTTTTAATGCAGCAACGTCAGCGTTGCCGCCATATTGGGGAGATGAGGACTGGCCTGTAAACACATACAAGTGAACTGAGGAGCTGCCATTTTTCTGGATAAAACCCACTATAACGTTTACATTTCTCAACTTATTTCAATGAGTCATTTTTATATTCAAGGATTTATGATCTAAGAGGAGTAGAAAATAGTTATAGTGCTTTTTAACCTGAAAAAAATGGCAGTTCCCCATGTATGTGTATGTGTTTACGGGCCAGTCCTGATCTCCCCACTATGGCGGCAACATTGATGTATACGATCCAAAGGCCAATGCAGAATTACATCATCTTGTTGCACTCTCTTTTTTGGCAATGGTATAATGGATTATGGTTTTCCGACTGGAGAATCTGCGCCACCTACTGCTGATCTCGATGAACCAACTCGTATAGTTATCGCATGACAGTAGTGGATGGAAACAAGCATTTATTTGCATTTTCTTTTGCAGATTTTCTCAAAATTTGTTAAAAATTTGCGATACATTTGGATGGAAACCTGGCTGATGAGACTTCAGTTCAGAGAAACATCCAAAAGTCTGTTTAGCCCGGCAGATGGAAGCCAGATAAATCAGTGGGGAGCTGCTGGTGATGACATGGTGTTACATCTAATTTAAACCAGTCATTGTGGGTATGAAATGAATCACAATGCTGTGACTGCATGGCCTTTTCCCCACATCATCTTACAGCTGCTGAAAGTTAGAAATAGCCTGTAGGGCAACTTTAAATATACTGAGTCTATCAATAGACTGGAACCAGTTTTTAACTGTAGACTGTAAACTTACCACAGGTCCCTAAACCCTCAACTTCACAGAAAGAGTACAAAGGACATATATAGCTATGGCACTGAGAGGAAGAATTAGGACACTATAGGAATCTCCTTCTCCCTAGAATTACATATATGGGTCAATTCAACACCTGAGGATTTACATGTATAGTGCCAACGCAAAGCTTTCGTTGCCATAGTGCATTTCTAATAACAACAAGCTTTCCCTAACCTTGACCAGGCATAGAAAGGGAGAATTTTAGGAAAATGTTGGCATCAAAAGTAACCTGTTGCTGTAGAAAAGCACCCAATATCAATGCTATTGTCTGGCAATAGAGTTGGAAAGAGAAAGCTTTGTGTGTGTGTGTGTGTTAGAGAGAGAGAAAGAGACGTTTATATGCATTTTCCATCCATCTGTCATCTTATATCTTTACATACAGTCCTGCCTCTCTTTCCCCCATTGTATAGCATCAAACCATCTGTGTGTCTGTTCCTGCAACTCTGACACATTTCCTATACTGCTGGTGTGTGTGTGTGTGTGTGTGTGTGTGACACCCACTTCTTGTTTTTGGTGGAGTAATAAGGAAACTCATAGTCAGGGCTTTTGTAAAGAGCTCATTGTCAACCGCTACGTCCACACTCCTAATGGGCCAATCCATTTCGACAAGAATAGCAGGAAATAGAAAGTGGTTGTGTAAGTTGGTCAAGGCCTGCTGCCTTACTCAAAATGCAGCTTCAGACCATGTGGTAACCTTTCTGTGGTTCTATTTATTATTATCCACAGCCCTCAAGTGGCCTACTTGTACATTGACACAGTTATTCATTACACCGTACAACAACTAAATAGTAGGAGAATATCAGGAAGTCTCTTGTTGATTAGTATAACAAACAATATAGTAATAATAATACATTTTACAGTGTATAGAAACCTCTATATACACCGATCAGCCATAACATTATGACCACTGACAAGTGAAGTGACTAACATGGATTATCTCGTTACAATGGCACCTGGCAGTGGGTGGGATATACTAGACAGCAAGTGAACACTTTAAACTTTGAACTTTGTGTTAGAAGCAGAAAAAATGGGCGAGCGTAAGGATGTGAGTGACTTTGACAAGGGTCAAATTGTGATGGCTAGACGACCTGGTCAGAGCATCTCCACAACTGCAGCTCTTGTTGGGTGTTCCCGGTCTGCAGTGGTCAGGACCTACCAAAAGTGGTCCAAGGAAAGGAAAACCGGTGAAC